>APFE031280769.1:12595-94628 GCA_000404065.3 Pinus taeda | reverse complement strand
GTTCCATATGCAAGTGCAGTCGGTAGCTTGATGTATGCAATGGTCTATACTAGACCAGACATTGCACATGCAGTGGGAGTATTGAGCAGGTTTATGTCAAAACCAGGAAAGGAGCATTGAACAGCAGTGAAGCGGGTTTTCAAGTATTTGCGTGGCACTAGTGATTATGGTTTGTGCTACCAAGGAAGACCAGGATTGGACAAAGTGTTGTATATTCGTGGCTTTGTTGATGCAGACTGGGCTGGAGATCTGGATCAGAGAAGATCTACAAGTGGGTATGTGTTTAACCTATTTGGAGGTGCAGTCAGTTGGATGAGTAAGAAACAATCTGTAGTGGCACTATCAACTACAGAGGCAGAATACATGGCAGCCACTCATGCAAGCAAGGAAGCAGTTTGGTTGCAGAGATTGTGTTCAAGTATGGGGTTAGTACAAGCAGCTATAAGGATAGACTGTGATAGCCAAAGTGCAATTTTCTTGGCAAAGGAACCCTGCTTATCATTCAAAGACAAAGCACATTGATGTTCAGTATCACTTTGTGAGGGATATGATAGAAGACAAAAAGGTGTTGCTGGTAAAGGTGGATATTGAAGAATACTGCAGGTGCATTGACAAAATCTGTGAGCTTTGAGAAGTTCTCTTGGTGTAGAGAAACAATGGGCATTGCAGGGCTGGATAAATGACTAAGCTCTCTTGTGGCCCCCTGTGGAAAGAAAACAAGTGGGAAAATGTTGGGTTGTGTTATATTCTTTTCACGACTAGTCCACGCAGTTAACCGGGGGGTTAAAGGGGGGGCGCAGCCCCCCCTTCGTTGCACCGATTATGTAGTGGCGGGGTCACAGGGGGTTTGAGGGGTGCAAGTAACGCCACTCTATGGGGTCCGGGGCAACACCTCGGAAAATTTTGGTTTTCGAACCTATGTTAGGTTGGGCGGACCCACCTACGATTTTGTGCATGATTTTCGCACATGTTTTTGGATGCGATGGTTTTCAGTCCATGGTTTTGGACGCGATGGTTTTTGGTCCATGGTATTGGATGCTTCGGTATGTATAAATATGTATTATA
Source organism: Pinus taeda (assembly GCA_000404065.3). Taxonomy (NCBI): domain Eukaryota; kingdom Viridiplantae; phylum Streptophyta; class Pinopsida; order Pinales; family Pinaceae; genus Pinus; species Pinus taeda. The sequence goes on along the minus strand of APFE031280769.1, from coordinate 93,563 downwards.
ACACTTAAAGGAATATAATGAAAAATCAAGCTGGTAGTCCCGGTTTTGGGATCAAGGGGAAAATCTCTGTGTATATGTTTTTTATGTGTTATGCTCTCGCATTTTTTATTTTATGTGTTTTAGAATTCGTATGCAGCTAATTTCTATACAGGGTTAAAACCTACATCCTCAACTGAAAGAAATAGACAAACACACAAGGGACATAGTTATTTTTGGACAATCGTCCCCGGAAAAAAACCCAACTTGGGAAAACCAGTGTAGCAGTTCTGAGGGTTTTATTATTAGCAGCTTTTCTTGAGTACAACAGGGTGCCAAACTGGCTCACTCGATAGAGAAATCTATCTGGTAGTAATACCTCTCTTCGGAAGCAGATATTCTGAAAGTCTACTCCACAAAACCCTCTTCAGCACCTCTTTAAGGCTCTTCGTCAGCCCTCTTAACCTCTGCGTCAGTCTAGAACCCCCCTGCGTCAGCCTATAGAGGCTCTGTGTTGGCTCCCTCGCCCTCTGCATCACCCACGCAGGTCCTCTGGCCCTCTGCGCAATCACTCTGGCCCTCCACATGGCGCCTGCAAGCTCTGTGTCTACCTCTCTGCCTTTGTGTTGGTCTTCTGACACTATCTTTGCCTCTCTTCTATGCACTCACTGCCCCTCGTTGCAACTCTGATCATTGGTTCGATTTCTCTTAGCAAATCCCGCTCTAGAAAATCAAATTAACTGATCAATCTAGTGTATCTCCAACTGACCCTCAAGCCTCCTCTTATACTTTTTATGTTGAGTCTTCAACGGCCGAGATTAAGCCTCTAATCAATGGATACAATTATATTTGGCTTGATCCATGTCATTTATAACCTTCTAACCCATTTTTATATTAATACCCATTAATATTTTTATTTTCCTAAGTTTAGACTCAGGAACCCATTAAAAATATTAATTATTTTAATATCTCCTTAACCGGGTGGAATTTTCCCCAAACTATTTCTTGGTCTTGGAGATCGCATGTGCTTTATCCTCTCCACCGATTTTCATGGTTATATCATATCCGATGCTACCCCAAATCAACACTCCCTCTTAGCAAGGAATGTGCTCTAGTAATACTCCACCACTAAGCATCACCATAATCATCCAGCACCAGTACCTGTGTTGATGTTTTGCCTTGCTTCCCAACATCCTCTGCACTGTTGCATCGTGTACTTCTACCCATGGCTCTTCCACTGCCACTGCTACCTTTGTACGGCAACTCCCTCTGCATCTGTGTTGTTGCTGGTCCTTTCTCCCAACATTGCATCTACACTACATCCCTCTCTCATCATGTTGCATCGTGTTGCCCATAGCACTACCACTGCTATTGTTACACTGCAACTCAGTTACTGAGATGATGGTAACTAATCTACCAAATTACTAACATCCTTGTGAGGCTAGAAACCCTCCTGATGCTGAAGCTCTCTCTACTGCTATCTTGTGCTCCCTCTATTGCCTTTGCGCTGCCACAACAACTATGTGCCTCTCGCATTGTTGCAAGCCCCTTTGTGCCTTCCTGCACTGCTGCAACCTCCTTCGTGCCTCTCCCACTACTACAACACCCACTACGCTGCTACAGATCCCTGCACTCTATCACTGTTCTGCCGCATCATCCACATCCGCTTCTACTAACATCTGCCATCCTGCTATTGTGGCCCGACTCCCCACAATTGAAGCACTTTATCATGGATATGTCCTTCTTTTTCCTCTTCCCTTGCTGCCCCGCAGATGCCCGAGTTGCATCTTCTTCCTCCTCTTTCTTGACTCGGACTCCTTTGTCGCTACTTCCCACCTTGGTCAGCGGGCTGATCTCTTCTTGGTGAAGAGTTGCCCACAATTCTTCCCATCTTGGAAGATTCGCTCTGCCCAAAATACTTTGGACGAATGTTTCCCACTCCTCGGAGACTATGTTCAGGGTAGTCCTCACCATTAACTCCTAATCTGGCATGACCCCTATGGAATTCAGTTGGTCCCGAATCTCCTGCAACCTGCTGACGAAGTGATATATTTGCTTCCCCTTCTGCATCTGATATGACCGCAGTTGATTCTCCAGTACCATCTTCCTCTACACGAAAGTTCCTTGATACAATGTCTTCAAGGTGTCCCACATTTCCTTTGTCGTATTCTTCTCGTCAACACGCTGAACCACATGATCCTTAACCCCATCAAGGATTATGCACTTTTCCTTGGCCATCACATCCTCATATTTTTCTTTGTCAACTGGGTCAATTGGGATAGCCACGGATCTCAAGGAGAAGGCCTTGATCCGATGTCTATCCAAAACAAACAAGATCCTGGCCTTCCAAATGACAAAGTTGGATGCTCTGTCCAACCTGTCATGATCCCTCAGTCCGTTCATTGCCATCTATACTCTTCTTTTCGACTCCTCTAAGTCTCTACTTCCCTCCTGGAAGTTCTCTCTTCGAATCCTTCTAAGTCTCTACTTCCCTCCTGGAAGTGCTCTTCTAGACTCCCTCTGAGTCTTGATTTCCCTCCTGGAAATCCTTCTGCCAGCAGGCGAATCGCACCTCTCCGATCCTCTTTGCTCCTGGAACACTGATCTGGGTTTGTTGGCTAGAAACCCACCTAGGTAGCGACTCCCTCTACCTTGGTTCGGTCATGTTAGTTCTATTTCAACAGTAGCAGCACCCCACCAGCTTCACACTCCACAATCTGCCCACAACTTCCTATGCCCCAGCAATTGAAGAAATTGAGCCACTTGGCTTTGCGTAATCCTGGTAAGGCTGAATCACTCTTCTGGCCAACTGCGTCACTCCTACTTGGTTGAGTAGGATGATGTTGCTCTTCGTGAGCCTCTTCTGAACTGGCCACTCTCTGGCTCGAAATGATGATGCAGGCCCTTTTGCGTCACTCCTTCTTTGTTGCTTTCTGCTTAGGAATAGTTTCTGTCTCTCAGGACAGTTGTTTCTGCTACAAATTCTCTAATTCAATTGGTGCCTTTAGCTCTCCTATGATTTGCAATGCTCTAATACCATTTTGAAATTTCTAAGTCTAACCTGTCATAAATTTTTCTGCACTATCTGTTTTATTTCACCTACTTGTTTAATTACTGAACAAGTTATTTAACCATATAAATACTGAAATAAACACAATGCAGTCTCAACCATCTACAGATGGTCAACTGAAAGAAATAGACAAACACAAGGGACATCATTATTTTTGGACAATCATCCCCGGAAAAACCCAACTTGGGAAAACTGGTGTAACAGTTCTGAGGGTTTTATTATTAAGTATCTTTTCTTGAGTAGAACAGGGTGCCAAACTGGCTCACCCGACATAGAAATCTATCTGGCAGTAATACCTCTCTTCGGAAGTAGATATTCTAAAAGTTTTCTCCATGAAACTCTCTCCAACATCTCTTTGAGGCTCTGCGTCAGCCTACAGAGGCTCTGCGTTAGCTCCCTGGCCCTCTACATTACCCACGCAGGCCCTCTGCGTAGTCATTGTGGCCCTCTGCGTGGCTCATGCAGGCTCTGTCTCCGCCTTTCTGCCTCTGTGTTGGTCTTCCGGCACTATCTCTGCCTCTCTACTATGCACTCATTACCCCTCACTGCAACTCTGATCATTGGTCCAATTTCTCTTAGCAAACCCCACTCTAGAAAATCAAACTGACTAATCAATCTGGTGTATCTCCAATTGACCCTCAAGCCTCCTTTTATACTTTTTCTGTTGAGTCTTCAATGACCAAGATTAAATCTCTAATCAACTGCTAATATTTGATTTGGCTTGATCCGTGTCATTTAGAACCTTCTAACCCAATTTTATATTAATACCCATTAATATTTTTATTTTCCTAAGTTTAGACTTAGGAACCCATTAAAAATATTAATTATTTTAATATCTCCTTAACCGGGTGGAATTTCCCCAAACCATTTCTGGGTCTTGGAGATCTCATGCACTTTAGCCTCTCCACCAATTTTCATGGCTAGATCACATCTGGTGCTACCCCAAATCAACACAAAAATATTTGAATTGTCATCTTTGATTATATAAGATGATAGGACCCTTAGAGTGATAAACAAAATTGTAAAACTAAGAAGGGATCTAACCATCCTACATAAATATTCTATGGAATCTTGCATTTACTGAAAACTTGGGATGAATTGTTATCATAAGATTGGATTATGGTGACATCGATATTATTTGGAACATAAGTCATTTGTTTCTTGTCTAAGTGATATGGATTTACAGACTAGTTGAGATGTTTTATTTTATGATTTGGGTATCAATAAAGGGTTCTTGTGATATGATTTCCCCTTATCATGTTTGTGGTGATTTCCTAATTTAATTGAGGTGTTTAATTTCCTTCATGTGTAGAAGTCACTTGGTTAATTTTTGGATCTTAACTTGAAATTTCCAGCGTTTGAATTGCAACCTTTGAGTATGTCTTCACTTCAATTGGATTGAGATCCTTCTTAATTGTAATATTATTTGGATCAGTGTTTGTTTCATTTTCTTCAACTTGGATTGTTTCGTTTGAAGATTTTGATTTTGTCATAAATTATTCTAATTTGTTCTCCAATGATTCCTTATCATTTTTAAGTTTCTTAATTTGAGAGTAGATTTTTGTTATGATTCCTGACACATAAGAGTTCTTTAGTTTCTAATTCATCAACCTTATTTTTAGTGTTTTGACTTCAAGATTTTCATCTTTTAAACATCTAATCTTTCCAATAACCTTTGATTAAGTGTTTTTAAGTGCAAATTTTCTTTTTCCTTCTCTCATAGTTTCTCGTTGAATTTCTTCTCAAGACATTTATTTTCTTGTTCTAATTTTTTCTTTGTATATTTGGACTTGTTGATCTTCTTGAGTAATTTTTTACTATAGTCCCTTAGATGTAAAATCCTCATCTTTTTTTTTACTTCTTGTAAAACATGTCTTTGAGATCTTTATGTGTCTTTTTTAATACCTCGTTCCTTTTATTTGTATATGTGCATCACCTTGACATTCTTGCTTGTCGACATGTCCACAACCACTTGTGTGATTTTTACATATGAACGGAAACATAAATTCCATTTTACAAAAAAAAGTCTACTCCAAAATGTTGACTTGTTTAGGAAACTCATTTTTTGTTCCTTCTTCACTTCTTTGTCAAAATTCAACTTTTTTTAAATCACCCTTTTATATCTAGACTTTTCTTTTATTTTCTTTTTTTACTTTTATAATAATTGTTTTATAATTTTAAAAAAATACTCAATAATCTATATTTTTTAATTGAAATGTTTTAATATTTTATTAAATTTAATACTTTCGTTTATACCTTTTACCTTGTAATTCACTTTGTGTATATATATGATCACTTGATATAGCTTTATATATTAGACATTTACACCATTTTACCATAACTTAGATTTCAGTCTATAAAGTGAACCTTATAAAACAAAAATAGTTTATTTTTTTAATATTTTAATTTAATATTTTTGAACTCTCATTGGTTCACTTAACTTAGGTCTTATTTTGTATTCATAGTTGACGTACATCCGTCATTAGTTGATTCTGTTGTTGGCATCCATTGTTGAGTAGGCTGACATACAACACTAATGTTAGTTGATTCTGTTGTTGGCATCCATTGTTGAGCAGGCCGACATACAACACTAATAGATAAAATTAGCTCAATCAAATAATATATTCTAATGATTAATAATGATGAAATTACAAGATATTTATACAATCAATAGTCTCAAGATAGGAATTCTATCTTGGACGTACACTAGTGTGGTTGAGAGATTCTCTCAACCACACACTAATCTAGGAGAAACTAAATCCCTATAATGTAGGAACAAACTCCTCACATTAGGAAATTACAACCATAGACAAGTAGGAATTAACTATTTCCAACTCCCCCCCTTAATGACTACTTGTCATGATAGTCAAATCCACCATCATCACATGAATTGCATGTACAAAACCTCCAAAAACACAATCTGTCGCCCTTGGACAGATCCACAATCTGCAAATTTGGCATTTCCAATACAGCTAAATTGATCCGATCTGCCTCTCCTGCAGATCCACTTGAAGGTGAATTGGCGCGATCCTGAATGATAAAGCCGCGCCATTGGCGCGATTAATGGCCTAACAGACGCACCAGTTGGCCATCTTGGTGCTGTTGTCAGTGTGGAAAACGCACCAATCCCCTTTTACTCAGAAAGAATCATCTGAGTCCGAGCCCGGTGTTACTGCAGTCCACCTGCTCCTATGAGCACAAAGCTCCTGTGTACACACAGCCACAAAGGCAATTCGCCACCACTGGGCAGATCCGATCTGCTACCACCGAGCGATCAAGGATCTCACTTCGCCACCACCGGGCAGATCCGATCTGCTACCACCGAGCGATCAAGGATCTCAATTCGCCACCACCGGGCAGATCCGATCTGCTACCACCGAGCGATCAAGGATCTCAATTCGCCACCACTGGGCAGATCCGATCTGCTACCACCGAGCGATCAAGGATCTCACTTCGCCACCACCGGGCAGATCCGATCTGCTACCACCGAGCGATCAAGGATCTCAATTCGCCACCATCGGGCAACTCCTGTAGCCACTAAGGCTCTATAGATGGTTTCAGGCTGACCACAAACCATTACAAAGTGGTTTTGAGATCACCACGAACTTTCAAATGCCTTAGCAAGGCTTACATTCAACATTTGAAGTTTCTAGTACATACAATGACTATTACAATAATATGTTAGGGAGTCTATCCCACAAACCACACTAAAAAAAATCTACTTTGTTGTCCACCATCACTGTTGTTGCTGCTCCTTTATCCCAAGTTCACTTCTTGGGCATCTTTGTCAAATATCTTCTTGGAACTTCCATGAACCTATCATTCGTTAGAGTCGCGAATTCTAACAAAATAACTTCATATTGAGGTCCGGAATCTCAATATGTATATCAATTTAAATTCCAAAAAAATACTTCACCAAAAAACATTTACCCAAGTATGATCCATAGCCTTCAGGCGACACACCAGGCGTCAAGCTGCCACCGGCAAAAAACGAGAGCCAATGCAACCCCGTCCAACACGAAGATCACTGCGCAACTGCAACCTCCGTCGGTCTTCTCCTCGGCTTCCAAGCATACACCAGTTCCATAGAAACTTCAGCGGAGCCATTAGATTGAAATCACACCACTCCTGGAGGAACCCGCAGCATAAGCTGCCCTCCTACAACACTTTAAACATAGTAGTAGCAAAAAATCTACCAAAATAAAAGTTTGAACAATCTCTGACAAAAGTACCATTGACGGCCAGAAGCCACAGCCCAATGCAATCAACAAGTAGCCACGACTATGCAAAACCTGGAGTACCCAATGTGCACAGCTGAAAAACCTTGCAGTTCCCAATGCAAACACATAATGAGTTGTGAATGATTCAACTATCTTTGTATTTTGCATCACACGAAGCTGGGGAAAAACTGCAACAGCTTCAAGATAAACACAAAAAAAAAAAACCAAAGTATCCTGTTTACAATATTATGGGATATTGATGGATGGAAAAACGGGCAAGTACTGCACAACAACAGATCACGTCAACTAGCAGAAACATCTGCTTCCAGGCAAGCTTCCTCATCGGCCTCCGAAGGACAATTAAACCTTGGAGAAGAGAATTGATGTATTTGAGCTTGCCGGAGTGCCAAGGCTAATAGAGCTCCTGCCGCGTACCGTTGTATGGATGACAATCCTCTGATCTTCCAGCACCGAATCGATCAAAAAATTACAGTGGGAAATGACTCTTCCGAAAACAAAAACGAGGGCCTCTGATCATAGATTATTGGAATTTGGAGAGGAATCGGGCAAACTGTGCACAGATCGAGCCCTCAGATTCTGGTACAATGGAAAACCCTATCAGCGCTCATTTCCCCATGGAAAACAGAGCGCTCCAAATCTGACAGCATCAGAATCAATCCAAGAACAGGTGCTGGTTGGCTCTGAGTATGGTTTATACTGCTGTTGTTTGCTAACACAGATGCCTGTGTTGCTACCAGCATGCTCTCAGTCCCCTGCATCACAATCTTTGGAGGATCTGCAACTTTTCCAATCCGGGCATCCGCAAGCGCCGGTCACGCTTCTGCTTTCGCTCCCATCACTGTAGCCATCGCCGCCGCTCCCCCTTGCTGAGCCATTGAACTCAATCCATCAGATGGCTTCTTCCATGTAGGCTTAGCCGGCTTCATGCCAACTTCCTCCACGCCCTGATCATCGGACCTGGTAGAGCTCAACTCATCCATTTGTTTAACCTTGTCAGATGACACGTCAGCATTCTCCTTCTCACTTTGCTCCAGATTCGACCTATCTTTTATGTGCGGGGGTTTAAATGCACCATCGGCCTCTGCGTTGTGGCCTCGGACCACCTGGGACCAGGCGCCCTTGATACCGCCCTTGGAACCCTTTTTCCTCGGAAAGAAAACCAGCTCTACTCAATTCCAACGCTATATCGAGCGTCTTCCTCTGTACATCCAGATTGGGACTCGACAGCACCCGGAGGACATTCATGATCATATCCACCATAACTTCTTATCTCATACGTTACATCTAATGCCGCCTCCCACAGCGATGCCTGCTGAAAATACCGTGCCACAGACCTCGAAAGAACCAATGTCATGGTGAAAACAGCTTTCTTCGTCAAATTTCTCAAATCACCCACTGCTAAAAGACCGGAAAGCTCGCCGATGCGCGGCACTGCGAGAAAAAGGCTTCCCACAAAGCCAAGCCTTCAAAATCGTTTCGCGTTGGCTTTCAACGAAGGGTTTAATGGATTCGAATGTTCGACTCAGGGGCAATGCGAGTGTTACAGCTTTGAATGGGGAATTATTTGTGCTGAACTTCGACTCCTTCTCTGAACATTACTTGGAAACCCAAGTGTTTCTCATCGCATGATCGCGATGCCAAGGATTCGAAAGTTTCCAAGAAACCTTATCTGACTCCAACAGCAGATATGGATCCACACTATGTGGCACGGAGGGCGGCTTCAACTACTCGATTTAGTTGCTTTGACAATACTACATCCCTCATCTACTGAGTTGTTATCAACATCTAAGAAATACCACATTATAGCAATTTCTATGAGATTTCTAGAAATGAAATTCATCTATATTTTTCAAGGATCGCCATAAGATAAATCCCATTCAGCAGATGCAACCGAATATACAGTAGCTAGCCATTTTAATGATATTTCTGACAAACAACCTACCAACTCTTCATGTTCAATCTTTCATTCGAGGCACTCGAACCGTAGACGTCCCAGAGCTCCTCAAGCTGTCCAAGGAGCTGCCTGAGCATGGCCATGCTTTCCATGCCTCTGCGACTCATTCAATGCTGGAAAAACAAAACGATCACCCACGCATCGATCGAGGCTGAGATCTGATAATCGAAAGAAAAAAAATAAAAACTCGCATGAGGGCACCAGTCCTCTCCTATGCTGGATCTGTGGATCTCGGCCACCAAGCAATGCACACAACCGAGCGATCTTGACTTAGAAGCAACAGTATTAACCTCCGCTGCTCTACTTCATCCCATGAAAAATTGATCGCCACAGCCCACTCGACCTCGACCTTTGCTGCTCCATTTCAACCCACGAAAAACTGATCACCACAAGTCTTAGACGAGATGAGATGAGGGCTACTTCATGGACCTGAGCATGGCTTACTTATATGGATATAGATTCTTGATCGAGTTGATGATGTGACGGGATGTTTTGAGAAATGAGTGATGGTGGCATGAGGATGTGCATTCTTATGGTTTGAGCATGAAAGTTAGATTAGCTACCCGACTAGTTCAAACATGGGGGTCGACAGTGTGCAGGGATGTGTTAGCATTGTGTTGGAGTATCATGGCAGCAGTTCACATGAGGACGATACATGATGAGGTTGACACGATATGTTGCAGTGAGCATGTAGCTTGAGATGGAGGGACCAACCTTCCATGATGGAGAGCAGCATGTGGAGATTGTGACAGGGTGGCTGATGATCATGGATTGAGATGATTTCCGATGTATGACATACTAATAGGTGTATACCTTGGTATGGTGATCTTGGTGACAGATAGTTGCCGAGGCGAGACATGATGGAGGTTGTGGTTCTACATACGTTGTAGAGATGTTTGCAGTATGTGGAGGAGTTGACATCATGGATGATCTTGGTGGATGGTTACCAGGATGGTATGTTGTCGAGGATGACAACGACTTCAGGTGGAGGAGGATGTAACTTCATACGGTTCCACCCGAAGTGCGACCACGTTCGGGTGATGTGCGACCGTGGGCGAGCGACCGGTTGGAAGGCAAGCTGCGGTTGTGTGACACTTATGTGACGGTTGCAACGAACTTATGTGACAGTTATGCGACAATATATGGAGCGTGTTGGCACACATATATGCGTTGGAGCGTTGAGCAATACGTTTGGGAGCCGACCTTACGATGGAGCAAGCCGACATAGTTGTGTGGGCGTTGTGCGATGGAGTAGGGGTGTGCGCACGAACGTTGGGTGGTCGGCTGGGCAAGCCCCAACCCTATTTGCGATGGATATATATTGCGATGCGTTTGGAGCATTTCATCATCGTTCAACATTCGATCATTCATCACATCTTCTCACAAGGAAGAAGCGCATAGTTCTAAGTGCGCAAAGACAAGAGGAGAAGGCGCAGTTTCTCATGTGCCCATTCTTGGGCTAGTCGCACAGTGGAAGAGCGTTGCACTTGGTGTTGGGCGAAGGTGCGGGCGAAGGTGCACCCGGTGGTCAGGTGAGGCGTGCACGGTGAACGTGTGGTGCCTGATTTGTGTGACGACTTGGCGTGGGTGTCTTGGCGACTCGGGTGAGCGCCCGCCCATCGTGCAAGTGTGTACGAAGACTTGTTGGTGTGTTGAGATTGTGAACGGAGGTGTGTCTCGGTTGGAGGCGCCCGTGTGTGGTGACTTGGAGGTGCGCCCGCGTTGGGCAACCGACACGACGGTGCGACGAGGTGAACGAAGGATTGGTTAGTCATGCGATGACCGTGCGGAGGTGCCGACGAGCTAGGAAACTGAGTTTGCCGAAGTTGTGAAATTTGGCTAAGTGTAAATTTGGGGTTTCCCAAGATTTAACTTGTGCATTGTAAAAATGAATATTGTATAATATATTGATATCGGGCAGACTCATATTGCAGGGAGCTGCCCCTCCCTTTATACTGTTGTGCATTTCTCTTGTATAATGTTGTTGATAATGAATGTGTATGGGTGTTCATTGGTATAAAGGCACATTAATAATACTTGGTTGAGAACCACAAACTAAGTAGGAATAAGTGGTTAGGCGTAGTCCATGAACATAAGTATTGGTGAAAAGAAAGTGGTTGGTGGTGCCGCACCTCGCCTAGCACGGTTGGAAGACTACCGTAGACTTAGGAACGTGACACAATTAGTTGAATACCCAAACATACAGGGAAATAATAACAATTCACAAATATTAAAGGGAAAAAAATAATAAATCTCTATTGGTGTTAAGTCCTCTTTGGGAATAGGTTCAAAGGTTTTGGAATTGGACGAACATAAATAATAGATAAATTCCAAAGATTACATATTGTAATGGATCATGGATGATCTAATTAAAATTGTAAAGTCCTAAAATATTCTAGTTATGTTATTTAGTTATTACAACAAGTATTTAGGTTGCTCTTTACAAGAGGTTAAGGCATGACCATGAATAAAAATGGTTACTTTGTTATGGTTAAAAAAAAATCTTAATAACAATGATTTTAGTAGGTTCAAAGTGATAAATAACAATATCATGAGTAATGGTAAGCCAATTTAATTAGATAGGAGTAATTCATAGGTTTAAACAACACTGAACTATAGATTTATAGATGAATGCTTTAAATCCTGGAGAGTAAACATTAAGAGTAATTAAATGCTTTAAATCATGAGTGAGTAAAAAAAAATATATATATTTTTTGAATATGTGGCCATTTTGATTGAAGATAGATTGTTTGTTTTTGGAAGATAAATTTATTTTTCATCTCTACTATTTTCCTTAGTTAAAATTTATATCCATAAATTATAATATTTAAACAATGTTAGAAAAAAAAGGCAATTTGAAAAAACTTAGCCATAAATTAAGATTATACAAGACATTTATGACAAATTAGTATTATGACAAAATTAGTGTGGAGTGTATTATATATCTTTATAACATCACATTATCAAATTTGGAGAAAAACATTACTCTTACAGTTATAAATATATAGAATTTATGATGTTAATTTAAGTTTTAGATGTGTCTTAAATGATAATATTAAAATAATAACATTTTTTAATATTTAAATGTGGTAATAAGATATTTTAAAAGTAATATTTTCTTTTCAAATATTTTTTATAACTATGTTAAATTAATTTAAATAAGATGAATTATCAATTATTTACAAATTTATTTGAGTAATTGTTTTTTACATATCTATTTTATAAACATTTTAAATTATTGATAAATGTAATTATAAATTATTTACAAATTTGTTTGAATAAACCTCTTTTACATATATTTATAGAGTTAAAAAATATGTTATTGAGCCTAGAGGCTCATTGAGTAGAGAGAATCATTCTACAACCTAGTGTGAAGGCAATGTGTATGCATTTCCGTGCTCAAATTGGAGTTGACACGTGTCCCTCTTAAAATAAAAATGAAATATTCTTTAGATAGAAAAGAAGTTGATACATGTCCCTCTTAAAATAAAAATGAAATATTCTTTAAATAGAATAACAATGTTGGTTATAATAAAAAATAATATATGCATGCTTAATTAGTGGTCCATATGAACTAATATAATTTCATGTAAAGTAATTAAAAGTAAAAAAAAATATGTGAGTAACCTTGATTTTTTCACTCTAAAATGAGTTTGTACTTGATGAAATTAATCCCTCTCGGTTCATGTTAGATCTGTGGTAAAGATGGATAGATGTTGGTTCTACAACAAAGAGTGAAGGGGATGTGTAAGTATGTTTGTGCTCAATTTGGAGAGGACATGTGTTCCTCTTAAAATAAAAATAAAATATTCTCTAAATAGAAAAGTAGTGTATGCTATAACCATAGATCAACCTACATTAAAATAGTTTTTTTTTTATTAATATTATTTAATATACATCACATTAAAATATTTTTCTTTTAACAATTTTTCTATATATAGATATATATATATGAAGTTTTACCATTGACCATTTTGGGTTCCACATTTTGACAACCCATGGTATTTGAAACTTCATATATATATCTATATGTAGAAAAAATGTTAAAACAAAACATTTTATTGTTGTATATAATAAAATATTTTAATATGAATTAACATTGATGTATACTTAAAATTATATTAATAAAAAAAGTCGTTTTAATAATGAGCTAATAGAATGACTCAATGTACACATACATATAACTATTGAAAAAAATATTTTTTATGGTTAAAATGTTTGAAGTGGTCTTGATATTTTACAATTTAATCTTTTAGTAGGAATATGTTTTTTTTGTCGAAATCAAACAAAGATTTATTGGACTTACAAGTTTATGTAATCTCTATAAAATTCAAACATACAATTTAAACATTGAAAAATTACACGCTTTTTTTTGCATTATAAAATAAGTTTGCACCTAAATAAATTTGATCATTCTCTGCTCATGTTAGTTTAATATATAGTCAAGTATTATATTATTATTGTTAGTATTATTATCATCCAATTTTAAGGTCACTCTTTTTATCTCATTGAGCCAAGAGGCTCATTCTACACTCAAGTATTATTATTATTAAGGTCACGAACAAGCCAGACACCAAATTGGTGTATGAGTGCTAAGTCTTTGAAGGCATACATACTCTATCCCCTCTAGTTTTGAACCTATGACTTCTTAGGAGGAAACACAAGCTCTTAAGCATTAGGCCCATTCAAAATGTTGGGATGTGTAATTTTGTGCTTGCTCAATTTAGAGTTGTCATTATTAAAATAAAAATGAAATATTCTCTGAATAGAAAAGCAATATCTCCTATAATAAAAAAATAAAAATAAATATATCAAAATGAAGACTTCCGTAATTCATAATTAAAAATAAATATACCATATCTACTTTGTTAATTATGATCTAAAATTATAAATAAATATTTTAATATATAATTTTATATTGGCAAATACTTAAAAATATATTAATAACAAAAAAACTCATTTAAATGTACTATTAAATACACATATTCTGTAAAACATTTTAATATTAACCATATATATGTATATATTATGGTATTTATTATATAACATTAAAAAAAATACACATTATATTTTAGACTATAACTTGAAAAAATTAGTTTATACTTGAAAAAATTTGATACGGGGTAAACTGTGAACAATGCTTCAACTTGGTAGATGACCTCGACTAAATAAATAAAACCGCAACCCATCCAAAATCCTATGTGCTTTCGTTGAAAGTGGTTGCCCCGACGAGATGCCTGAGGGACACTAGTTTCTACAAGATTTCCAAGATGAGTGCCACATTTTCTGGATAGCCTTGGCCCGTGCGCCTTTTGTTTCTGCATTCCAGTGCCACCGATTCAAAAGAAAAGGACCGTACGGTTTAGCTTTGTATGTGCATGACCCTATTTGGATTCCCCATGCTCCTTGATATGTGGAGTGATATCTGCGCTTTAGACTTGTATGGTACTCTAGAGTTTCTATAAATTCACCTTCCACCTCCTCCTACATGCATCACTCTCTACGTGGAGCGAAGGGGGCAACCAATTTGACAGTGTGCGTGTTGTAGTTATTTGAGAAATGGAGTTGGGGAGTGAAGCTTGCGTATCTTCCTTGCTAGCATTCATTTTAGGCTTACTATGTGTAACTCCCTACGGTTATGTAATCGGGCGCGCGCGCTCCTCACTTAGAAAAATAAAACTAAGGCATGGAACTGTCGTTTATATGGCGCGCTGGGCGAGCCGACTTGACATATGGGTGTCGAACATCGGTTGAGGGCGTCGGCTCATGGATAAACGATGGCGTTGGTGGGTCAGCCGAGGGGAGGTCGCCACACATGTTTGGAGCGTATAAACATTTGGTTGGAGTGCTCATTTTGGCAAGCAACATCGCAAGTCTTCATCGCATAAGGAGAAGTGCGCACAAGGTAGCTGTAGCAAGGCGCATGGGTGATGTGCCCACCTGTCGGGCAAAAGCGCAAGTGTAAACGGTGACGGCATGGGCAAGGGCGTGGGTGAACCGCTCACCCGCCGGGTGATCGTGCAGGGTGAGGGTGCGGGTGAACCGCCCGCCCGCCGGGTGATCGTGCACGACGAGGGCACGAGTGAACTGCCCGCCCGCCAAGTTGTATACACGGGTTTCGATTGTGAAGGCCGTGGGTGTGCACGGGCGCGCCTGCCGTTTGACATAAGACTTGTGTTGTATGTTTGGGTGAGATTTATGGTGTGACCGCCATACGCTCTTGCACGGGCGAGCACCCAACGTCGGTTATAAACGTTCTCACATATATAATAAAAGACATTCTCTTGCATATTGTTGGTGTTCTTATTGTTGTTTATCATGTTATTTATGATGGTTTCCGCACATTATAAAGTATTTCATGGTTAATATGAATGATTGAAGGCGTAGTTCGTAAGGTAACATAATAATGGAAAATGTTGGTTACTTAGGCGATGCCGCACTCGGCCAATCAAAGGAAAAAAGAATTGGGGGCGTGACAGGTGGTATCAGAGCTGGTTCACAGGTGGTGAGGCCATTGCTTGATGATGAATGCAGTGAACAAACAGATATGCAAGGACAAGTTATGGAGGAATCATGGATGAACATTATGGGTTTCGTGGACTTGATGGTCCGTGGCAAGACCATTCAAGCTCTTGTGGACACAGGGGCCACTCATAAATTTCTAACGACATGGTTGGCAAGAGAGGTCGAACTGACGATCCTCCCATCGAATATGGAGGTCAAGGCAGTGAACTCTAGAGCTAAGGTGGCAGGTTTGGCACACGAAGTGCCGGTGCAGATAAAAGACTAGGAGGGTCAGTTGGACTTCACGGTGATGGAGATGGATGACTTTGATATGATACTTGGACAAGATTTCTTGAAGGGAAACAGGGCTATTGTTGTCCCCTTCTGTGATGAGGTGGTGCTGGTTGGACAATCACAAACTTGGACTTTGCCCACTCATAAGAAAAGGAGGGAAGTCAAGGTGCAGCATGTTTCTGCACTAAGTTTGGAGAAGGCTATGAAGGAATCAGATATGGAGACATATGCGGTGATGTTCAAGGGAGTCGAAGGTGATGGAGTGGGGACGTCTGTTCCGGCTGAGATTTATGATGTGCTGACTGAGTATGTGGATTTGATGCCTGATGAGCTACCGAAGAAGCTTCCACCAAGGCGTGCAGTGGACCATAACATTGAGCTTGAACCAGGGAAGCAACCCTTGGCAAGAGCACCTTATCGTTTATCAGGGCCTCAGTTGGAGGAATTGAAACGACAGCTAAAGGAGTTAGCTGATGCAGGTTTCATTAGACCTTCAAGGTCCCCTTATGGAGCTCTAGTATTATTCCAGCAAAAGAAGGATTCCAATGAGCTACGAATGTGTTGTGACTATCGTGCATTGAACAAGCAGACGGTGAGGAACATGTATCCCTTTCCATTGGCTACTAATTGCTTTGACAAGCTTCCGAAAGCCCGAGTGTTTTCCAAGCTGGACTTGAGGCATGGGTATTATTAGGTGTGGGTAGCTGATGGAGATGAGAAGAAGACTGCGATAGTAACAAGGTATGGTAGCTTTGAGTTCCTTGTTATGCCATTCGGGTTGTGCAATGCTCCTGCCACATTTTGCACTTTGATGAATGATGTTCTATGACCATACTTGGATTCGTTCATAGTAGTATACTTGGATGATATAGTGGTGTATAGTGACAACATGGAGGATCATAAGAAGCACTTGGTGATGGTGTTCGAGGCACTGAGGAAAAATCAGTTGTTCTTGAAGAAGTCTAAGTGTGTGTTCGCTCAAACTGAGATTCCGTTCCTTGGGCATATTGTTGGTCAAGGGTACATACAGATGGAGCTGAGCAGAGTGAAGGCGATCGAGGACTGGGTTGAAGCGAAGAATGTCCATGAGATGAGGGTGTTCTTGGGCATGACCAACTACCAACGAAAGTTTGTAGAAGGGTACTCCAAGGTCAAATCGGCACTGACGAACTTATTGAAGAAAGACAAGAGGTGGTGTTGGATGGATAAATGTCAAAAGGCATTTGATGACTTGAAGAAGAGGATGGTTACAGCACCGATACTGAAGTTTCCTGACTTTGGGAGACCGTTTGAGGTACACACTGATGCTTCAGATTTTGCCATAGGAGGGGTTCTTATGCAGGATGGGCATCTGGTGGCGTATGAGAGTCGGAAGTTGTAGGATAGAGAACGAAGGTATCCAGTTCATGAGAAGGAGATGACTGCGATCATCCACTGTCTTCATGTGTGGAGGCATTACCTAATTGGGAAGTCGTTCGTTGTCAAGACTGACAATGTTGCAACAGGTTATTTTGCATCACAATCGAAGCTCTCTGCGAAGCAAGCTCGTTGGCAGGACTTCTTGGTAGAATTCGACATGTCTGTTGAGTATAGACCGGGTAGACACAATGCGCTAGCAGATGCCCTTAGTAGGAAGGGACAACTTACAACATTAGAGGGTGAAGACTGGGCAACAAGAAGTAGAAGTCGGGTTCAGATGTCAGAAGAGATGCAGAATAAACTCAAGGAAAGTGTTGAAACCGATACTTTGGCGCAGAATATAGTGAAGCAGATAAAGGAAGGAAAGACACGAAAGTTCTTTCTACGAGATGGGTACTTGTTCTTTGGAAACCGACTCTATGTTCCAAAGTCATCTGGTCTCAGGAGGCACCTTTTGAAGGAGTGCTCTGATTCTCTGTGGGTTGGCCACCTAGGGAAGCGTCGTTCTTTGGCATTATTGGAGAGGGGGTTCTTTTGGGAGAATATGTGAGAGGATGTGGAGGAGTATGCTCATACTTGCATCATTTGTCAGCAGGACAAATCGGATACTTAGAGGCAAGGAGGACTGTTGCAGCCTTTACCGATTCCAGAGAGGCCATGGATGAGTGTCTCGATGGACTTCATCACTCAGTTACCACAGGTTCATGGGTATAATGGGATTATGGTCATGGTTGATCGTTTTTCAGAGTATGCTGTCTTTTTTCCTACAAAGATACCTTGTGGAGCTGAGCGGACTGTGGAGTTGTTCTTTAAGAACATAGTGAAGTATTGGGGGATGCCATTGAGCATTGTGTCAGATAGAGATCTGTGTTTTACAGGCAGATTTTGGACCACATTGTTCAAGTTAGTTGGGACAGAGTTTTTGATGAGTTCGAGCTACCATCCACAGACAGATGGGCAGACTGAGAGAATTAATGCATTGCTGGAGGACTACTTGCGACATTATGTGATGGATAATCAGAAGAATTGGCCTGAACTCTTCGATATTGCACAGTTTAGCTACAATATTCAAAAGAGTTCTACGACAGGGTACAGTTCATTTGAGTTGGTGAATGGACAAATGCTGGTTGCACCGCATACCATTGTGACAGGAGGTTTTTGGAGGAGTCCTCATGTGAAGAAATTCATGAAGGCTTGGGAGGAGACCTTGGAGTTGGCACGGTTGCGCTTGCATGATGCTGCAAGGAGGATGAAGAAGTATGCTGATAGGGGAAGACGAGATGTACACTTCAATGTGGGAGATATGGTGTTTCTCAGGATTACCTGGGAGTAGTTTCAGCCAGCCAAGGGGACTACAAGCAAACTGACACGGAAGTATGAGGGACCATTTCAGGTGAAGAAGCGAGTGGGGGAAGTTGCTTATGAGCTGGAGCTTCCGCACCATATGCACATGAAGCATCCAGTCTTTCACATTAGTCAGTTGAAGAGATGCAGACTTGATTTTGACCATCTAGAGAGAGCTGAACCGCCGAGAGGACTAGCCAAGATTATGGATAAACCAGGATTGGAGTTGGGGAATATTTTGAGCTTCAGAACTACAGGGATTGGTTGCCACATGAAACGGGAGTACCTTGTCCGATGGAAGAATGCACCGGAAGAGGAGAGTTGGGAATCGGAGGACTCGCTTTGGAGATGGAAGAAGAAGATTGCGAAGTATGAACGAAAGATACTGAGGCAGTCGGGATTGTCGAGGGTGACAATGATTTCCAGTGGGGGAGGATGTAATGCCCTACGGTTATGTAACCGGAAGCACGTGCTCCTCACTTAGAAAAATAAAATTAAGGCATGGCACAGTCGTTTATATGGTGAGCCGACTTGACATATGGGTGTCGCACATCGGTTGAGGGCGTCGGCTAATGGACAAACGATGGCGTTGGTGGGTCGGCCGAGGGGAGGTCACCACACATGTTTGGAGCATATAAACATTTGGTTGGAGTGCTCATTTTGGCAAGCAACATTGCAAGTCTTCATCGCATAAGGAGAAGTGTGCACAAGGTAGCCGCAGCAAGGCGGATGGGTGATGCGCCCGCCTGCTGGGAAAAAGCGCAAGTGTAAACGGTGAAGGCGCGGTTGAGGGCGCGGGTGAACCGCCCGCCCACTGGGTCATCGTGCAGGGTGAGGGCGTGGGTGAATCGCCCACCCACTGAGTTGTATACACGGGTTTCGATTGTGAAGGGTGTGGGTGTGCACGGGCGCGCCCGCCGTTTGGCATAAGACTTGTGTTGTATATTTGGGTGAGAGTTGTGGTGTGACCGCCATGTGCTCTTGCACGGGCGGGCGCCCAACCTCGGTTATAAACACCGGTGGAGCGACGCTCCTGGCCATTGTACTATTTCTCACATATATAATAAAATACATTCTCTTGCATATTGCTGGTGTTCTTATTGTTATTTATCATGTTATTTATGATGGTTTCCGCACATTATAAAGTATTTCATGGTTAATATGAATGATTGAAGGCGTAGTTTGTAAGGTAACATAATAATGGAAAATGTTGGTAGCTTAGGCGATGTCGCACCCGGCCAATTAAAGGAAAAAAGAATTGGGGGCGTGACACTATGGATGGCAATGGCGAGGCTGGTAGAGGCCGCTCAGTTGAATAATGTTGCACATTACGCATATTATGGTGCATGTGGATCCTCCATGTCTCAGAACTATAAAGATGCTCTCACCAAATCCATCCTCTTCTTCGAAGGTTAGAGATCTGGCAAGCTTCCTCCAACCAGCGGATGAGATGGCGAAGAGATTCCACCCTTTCCGATGGATTTGTAGAAAACGTATATTCAGTCATCCCTTCACCTGCACATAGTGAACAATTTTCTAATCTGGATTCAATAATATCATTCTCATATAAAAAAGCAAACCTGTTATGAATTGTATTGTATGGTGTCCCACGTTTCACTTCTCATTTCATATTAAATTGCTTTGTAGGTGGATTTGATAGGAGGATATTACGATGCACGAGACAATGTGAAGTTCAGTTTTCTAATGGCTTTCACGACTACCATGTTGTCAGGAGTGTTTTTGAATTCGGAGAGTACATGGGAGACGATCTTGACCATGCAAAAACTGCCATCCATTGGGCCGCAGATTACCTGCTTAAAGCCACTGCACATCCCGGTGTTCTCTACGTCCAAGTAATGCTACTATTCTTGTGACTTTACAAACATACAATGAGAGGAGCTTGTGCGATGTTTATCTGTCTATATTACGGATATATTGACATTGTAACATGTACTATGGAATCATGTATATATTTACACTCTGTAGAATCTATTATGGTATCATGGATATACATATATTTGTCAGTAACGCAGAGAGGAGGAAACCCAAAACATCACATTAAACATAATATGAGTTTTCATTTTTTATTGATCACAAAAATATGATGACTACAATAAATCTGGTGACCAGATGAGAAGTATGTATTTAGACTAAAAAATATGATGATTACAATAAATCTAGTGAGGAGTATGTATTTAAACTTTTTAGTCTAGTAACTTACCAAAAATAATTTCAGATCCAACCACTCTAAATTCTACTTTCCTCAAAATATTACTTAACTCGGTTAAATTTAGCCAACCATATCCTAGGAGAATAATTTCAATTTCTAACAATATTGACACATGATGGCACAGGTAGCCGATCCAAACATGGATCACAAGTGCTGTGAGAGGCCCGAAGAGATGGACACACCTCGCAGTGTCTATAAAATATACACTGAACATCTAGGCTCTGACGTTGCCGCAGAAACTACTGCAGCTCTTGCTGTTGGGAATTTTTCTACTAAAATTCCAAAAACAAAATCACAGAACAGAACAGAACAGAGAACGACGCTTTGTTTCAAACACAGGATCTTAACACAGCGGAAACTAAAAATGTTTTGCTGCAGACAGAATTTCAGCTTGCTGAAGATAGAGTTTCAGCAACACAAAAAAAAAATTCAATTTATTAACAGTAAACCAACTACTACATAAATCATCTTCCTCGCACAGATGGATTTCACACTTGCTTTTTACAAAAGCATCTTCTCTTAATAGAGGGATTTCACAACTGTCTATGCTAAAAAGCATCTTCCTCTTAACAGAGGGATTCACCAACAGTCTATGCTGAAAAGCATCTTCCTCACATAGAGGGATTCACAATTGTCTATGCTGAAAAGCATCTTCCTCTTAACAGAGGGATTCACCAGGGAACGCTTCAGTTCCACACAAATAAATTTACTCTGTCTCTGCCTTGAAATTATCACTGCAGTGTGTAATTTTCTTTTCTCACTTCCTACATTCACGCTGCTTACATTCGCACTGCGGTGCTTCTCCTTCTTGCTATCGCGCTACTGCGCCTCTCTTACATTTCATATGCAGGAACAACTAAAACATTACCCTCACGCTGCTGCGCATATTGGGTTTTCATTCTTGACAAAAATATTGTGATTCTATGCTGCCTTGTTCCCTCTTTCTTTATACTGTTGTGTAAAAGAAATTTCTTCATTCATATGCGCTGCTGTGCTTCTACCCTTTCATTCACACTTCTACGCTGCTGCGTATTCTCTGCAGTACATTTTATTCACACTGCTGTGTGTATTACATTCAACCTGCTGCAAGAATTCTCCTTACATTCGTTGCGGCGAGTTTCTCATTGCATATCAATCTTTGTCTCTCTCTCTGCAAAGATTTACACTGCTGTGTGTAAATTTTACATTTCACTCACTCTGCCTCTACCCTTTTGTGCATAAAGGTTTCATTTATATAAGCTCGCGCTACTTGCGCATTACACATCAATGTGTGTAGGTGTCATAAAGGATCACCCACCGCTTTTAACTCTCTGATAGAGTCTCTGGTACAATTTTTCTGCATTGATGAACAAAACAGATCTTTTCTGATACTCTGTTGTATTGCTGGAGTTGGACGCAGTAAAAAGTAAATGAAACCCATAACCTTTCAATGCTTTTGGTTGCTCGAGGTTCATCCCTCTTCATCTCGGCCATTCTTCTTTAATGCTGTTGGTGAGCAGTTATGGCGCAAAACCTTATTTCTTCTTCGGGGACACAAAAAGTAGGTTAAAGCATAAATGAAGCATGGTGGAGGTGTACACAAACCCAGAACAAATCACAGCCGTCGGATCTGCAGGTGAGTGGCGGGATCGCATCACAAAACATTATCGGGAGGATGAGATGAGGTGAGAAGCAGCGATGTGCGATGTGCGATGATATCGTATCGCAGTATCGCAATCAGCGGATACAAAACGGAGAGCTTAAGACGAAATGGGCAGAAGTTACGATCTGCGATCGCATCACATCGCGAGATCGCAATCACAAAAAACAAAGATAAACAGAATGAGGCAAGGGGTAAAAGGATGCGATTTGCGATATGATCGCATCGCAGAAGGAAACTGCATGGTTTTTCTGGAGTAAAGCATGCTGCTACTGTTCAACTGTCACTGCAATTGAAATTACAATTTCAACACTCCCCTTTAATTTCAATTGGTGGGTTATCAGTCATACCCAGACATTTCCTCAAAAACTCAAAATTTTTCTGTCCCAATGGTTTGGTTAGGATGTCTGCAACCTGCTCTTGAGTGCTGCAATGTTGTAAAATCATTTCTCCGTTGTTCACCAATTCTCTGATGTAATGGAATGTTGTATCAATGTGTTTCGTTCGTTTGTGAAACACCGAATTCTTGGACAGGGCAATAGCTGAGCTATTGTCACTAAAAATAACCATTGCTTTTGCTTGCTCTTGGAATAGGCTCCTTAACATTTTTCTCATCCAAACCGCTTGACACGCTGCTACTATAGCTACCACATATTCTGCCTTTGCTGTAGACAATGCTACAATAGGCTGTTTTTTAGAAAGCCCATGAAATGGCTCCTGAAGCATGATCTTCATCAAAGAATGACCGTTAATATAGTTCAACAATAATGATCAAGAATTACAGGCTCCCCCTAACTGTATGCATCGTCTCCTTTTGGCAGAGTCTTCTCAAAAGAAACTTAGATTGGCTGGAGAGCTCAAAGAACTTTCGGACTGTATTTCCTTCCTTCTCCATACTTGTGTAACTTTCTTCTTTTGCATGGGTCTAGCTTGTGTAAGAGCCCATGTTAAGTTACAATTACGTGCCATATAACCAATGTTATGACACTTGAAGCATTCTACATTGTTCATGAATAAGATTTCATGATTTCTTCCTGTAAAATTGTTTCTTGGAGGTTGTCAGAGACCATAACATCTATCTCTATGAGATGCTTTACAGTATTTTTCCATATGACCAAAGTTTGACCAAGAATAACAATAACCGAAAAATGAACTTTGGTACCTGGGAGATGGAGGTTTCCTTGATGTACTTCTGAAGCCTTTCTGCCTTGAGATCCTTTGATGATAACCATTGCCTCTTGCCTCTTTGACATGATCTACATTTCTTTCTGGAATAGGATTTCTTCTATTGTAGCCTTGATCTTTCTCCTTGCCTTTGCTGGAACTAGCAGCATCACAATTTCTTTCTAGCTTCTTCACATCTTTTTTGCTTAAAGCATTTTCATTCTTGTTTGAGTGTTCACCTGCATAACCGAGTCCTGATTTATCAAATGGACATCTGTGATAGCTGAGCATGTCATCCAAGGCTTGAGAGCTCTTTATGATTTTGTTCATCCCTTCAACCTTTTTTCTGAGGAGGTTAATCTCTTCTTCCAATCTTTCACACTCATTATTCTTCTTTGTAAGTTGTTTGTCAGTTTCTTCCTTGCTATGAGTAGCTTTAGTTGCTACTATTTTAAGGGAGATGATATCTGACTTCATTTCTTCATTCTTTGCTTGACTGCTTTCCATTCTCTTCTCAGCTTCTTGTGCCTGTTTCCTGGCTTCTTGTAATTTAGACTTAAGGGAGGAGACCTCTACCTTGTACTGTCCAATCTCTTCTACAAGTTTGTTCACTCTCTTGTGCCTTTGTTCAAGTTGACTTGACAAGATATCTTCCTGCTTTTTTGCTTTATTCAACTGATTTGTCATGGATATGACTTCTTCATGATGCTTCCTTTTGCTTTGATCAAGTTCCTTCTTAAGCTTGGCAATCTCTTCATCCCTTTCTTGTACTTGAAGCTTGATGAGATCAACCTTCTCATTTTCAGCTTCTATGATGTGTTCAGAATTTCCTGCTTGACTGATGGTCATGGTCAGTGCTCCCTTTGAGTGAAGGTCATGAAGTCTGTCCCATATATCCTTTGCTGATGAATATTTTCCTAGATTCTACTTTACAGAATCAGGCAGTCCATCCAAGATTGTCTTTGCTGCTTTTGCATTGTACTCCTTGGATTCTCCATCCATCTTACTATCATCAATCACTGATTCCCAAATTTCAATCCCTTCAGACTTTAAGAAATTCCTCATTTTTATTCCCCATATATCAAAGTTCCCATTGAAACTTGGAGCCTCAAATAGAATGTTTTCAAATAGATTGCCTTCTATTTTAGCAGAAGAGGGAGACACATCCTTAGGAGGATTGGAGACTTTCTTCTTTGACCTTGCCATTCTTAACTGTGCTTCAAAATACCTAACTGTGTTTTTAAAACAACTGACTGTCTTCAATAGTAACACAGAAAAACTAGTTTGAAAAATACCTGGATCCTTTTGCCAGAGACTTCACTCTGCTGGAGAAGATTTACTGCTGCAACAAAAGGAACCTTCCTTCAGCTTCTTTACACCTTCAAAGAGCCTAAACCTGCTCTGATACCACCGTTGGGGATTTTTCTGGTAAAATCCCAAAAAACAAAAAAATTTGACTGAATACAGAGCAATGCTCTATTTTTCTCCTCAGGCTCTTTTGCACAGGGAAGCCAAATAAAATTTCTGAGCAGAGCATTACATACACCCATAGAATCTTTGTATTCTTTAAAACAAAATTCCTGATACACGATTCATCCTCTTACAGAGGGATTACACCACTGCTGTTACCCAAAGGTCTTCCTCACATAGAGGGATTCACCAACACGGCTTTAGATGCAGTTCCACAAACAACAAAAGAAGCCTTCCTCACATAGAGGGATTCACCAAGAGACTGTGCTGAGAAGCACCTTCCTCTTTAACAGAGGGATTCATCAAGACATTGTGCTAAAAAGCACCTTTCTCTTTAACAGAGGGATTCACCAAGAACTTTTACCAAAATTACTCTGCCTCTTTTCAAATAATTTTACACTGCTGTGTAAAATCTTTATTAACTGCTGTGTGAAAATTTTTACATTTACTGCTGTAAAAATATTCTTACACATCTGCACTGCATTTCAAACTCCCAACATAACAACATTTACATAACTCTTTTTCACTACTGTGTGAAAAAGAAAACTTATTTCTAATGCTGTAGAATACATTTCAGTAACAAAACAAAAAAAATAGCTTCAGCCTTTTCACGCTTGTGCGCTTGATGCATTACATATTCACCAATAAAATTTTATATGCATTCTCTGCACATTTCAAAATGTCTTCTCTGGAAAAATTAATCCTAGCTCTGGTTTCATTTTCTTCGCGCTGCTGTGCTCCCCTGTCTTTATTCTTCGCTACTGTGAGTTGTCCCATTTCATTCAACCATCACACTGCTGTGTATAAAGGTTTCATTCACGCTCTGCTGCGCTACCATTCATTTCATTTCTATGCATTTCAATGCATATGCTCCACACAAATCTTTTTTTTACTGCTGTGGGTTTCTAGTTTTTCTTTGCTGCCACGAACCCTTTTTTTTTATTTCATCCCCTGCTTCGGTTTTATTTCATTACCACACAACTCATATATCAAAAACATTAAAAAAAAAATAGGGCGTTGACTTGCCCATACCATTCTTTAATTCATGCCCATCCGTGCAAACAAAAATTAAAACACTTACCAACATTTTCTTACAATTTGCGAAACAACATTAATTACATTAATTCTTTCACTTGCGCGGTCAGGCAATAAGGTTCAGGCAGGTTGACAAAGATCTATGTGCGTTGACCTGATCGGACGCATTTCGCTTCCTTAAGCCACACAACTCAAATGATTTTTAACGTCCGGGGAATGGATAGTTTTGTGTTCGTACTGAGGACGCATGGCTAGAGCGGATTGTGTCGGAGGCCTCCAGGGAAAAATAACATTTGCCAAAAGGAGGTGCGATAAAGATAATGGTTTTAGGAAGTGGTTTTGCTGTTGCCGTTTAATGCTCCCGCTCGGCATCCGCCAACACTGCACGCAGTTGGAATTAATATTCCAACGCTCCCCTTTAATTTCAACTGTTGGGATTTCAGACATACCCAAACATGTTCTCAAGAATTCATAACTTTTCTGCCTATTTATATCAGCTTTCCTTTCATTGCTTTCACTACTGTGCTCAGGCGCTGCAATCATGTAATATCCTCTTTCTCTCTGCCTTCAAAATTAACACTGCTGAAGCACTGCTGTGTCTGCACTACTGTGCATTTTTCAAAAACAAAATACTCTGTCTCTTCTGGAACAATTACTCTATCCCACCTTACAAATTTACACTGTTGTGTGTAAATATTTCTTACATTCACTGCTGTTGCATATATTGCATTTCAGTTCAATGAATAACACACTCACTGCACTTACATTTACTGCAGTAAAGAAAAATTTATTTTATATGTGCTGCTGCCCATTACATTTCGTTTCTTCAACAAAAAAAATATTCATGCTGCTGCATTTTTCATATTCACACTGCTATGTGTTTTTACTACATATTCTCCAACAACAAAAACAAGACTTACATTACCCTTTTCACTATTGTGTGAAAAATTTCATGATTGTACTGATGCGAGCTTCCATTTTCTACATTACATGCTCCTCCTTCATTTTACTCTGCTATGTAAATTCTTCATTTCATTTTACTTTTGATTTTACTCACCTTCTGCTGTGTTTTGTTTCCCTTTTTCTTATTGCGCTGCTGCGCCTTCACTTTCATTACATTACATTGAAAAAAAACTTACCTCACACTTCTGTGTGTAGTGCATTACAATCCGACAACAACAAAAAATTCCATGCAATCTCCATGCCCTGCAGACTTTTCTTCTCTGCTTTTATGGAAGATTTAATTTTATATCTCTCCCCTATAAGAAGATCTTCATCAAAGAATAACTATTAATATAATTCAGCAATAATGATCAACAATTACAGGCTCCCCTTAACTATATGCATTGTCTTCTTTCAGCAAAGTTTTCTCAAAAGAAACTTAGATTGACTGGAGAGATCAAGGGACTTTCAGACTGTATTTCCTTTCTTCTCCATACTTGTGTAACTTTCTTCTTTTTCATGGGTCTAGCTTGTGTAAGAGCCCATGTTAAGTTACAATCATGTGCCATATGCCCAATGTTATGACACTTGAAATGCTCTATAGTCTTTTGCCATATGACCAAAGTTTGAACAAGAATAACAATAACCAAAAAATGAACTTTGGTACCTGGGGGATGGAGGTTTCCTTGATGTACTTCTGAAGTCTTTCTGCCTTGAGATCCTTTGATGATAACCATTCCCTCTTGCCTCTTTGACATCATCTACATTTCTTTTTGGAGCTGGTTTTCTACTTGGAGTAGGATTTCTTCTGTTATAGCCTTGATTTTTCTCCTTGCCTTTGCTGGAACTAGGAGCATCACCATTTCTTTCTGCCTTCTCACATCTCTTTTGCTTAAAGCATTTTCATTCTTGTTTGAGGGTTCACCTGCATACCCGAGTCTTGATTTATCAAATGGACATCTGTGATAGCTGAGCATGTCATCCAAGGCTTGAGAGCTCTTCATGATTTTGTTCATCCCTTCAACCTTTTTTTTTAGGAGGACAATCTCTTCTGCCAATATTTCACACTCATTATTCTTATTTGCAAGTTGTTCCTCAGTTTCTTCCTTACTACAAGTAGCTTCAGCTGCTACTATTTTAAGGGAGATGATATCTGACTTCATTTTGGAGATTACTTCATTCTTTGCTTGACTGCTCTCCATTTTCTTCACTGCTTCTTGTGCCTGTTTCCTGGCTTCTTGTAATTCAGACTTAAGGGAGGAGACCTCTACCTTGTACTGTCCAATCTCTTCTACAAGTTTTTTCACTCTCTTGTGCCTTTGTTCAAGTTGACTTGACAAGATGTCTTCCTGATTTTTTGCTTTATTCAACTGATTTGTCATGGATATGACTTCTTCATGATGCTTCATTTTTCTTTGATCAAGTTCCTTCTTAAGGTTGGCAATCTCTTCATCCATTTCTTGTACTTGAAGCTTGATGAGATCAACCTTCTCATTTTCAGCTTCTATGATGTGTTTAGAATTTCCTTCTTGACTGATGGTCATGGTCAGTGCTCCCTTTGAGTGAAGGTCATGAAGTCTGTCCCATATATCCTTTGCTGATGAATATTTTCCTAGATTCTTCTTTACAGAATGAGGCAGTCCATCCAAGATTGTCTTTGCTGCTTTTGTATTGTACTCCTTGGATTCTCCATCCATCTCACTATCATCACTCACTGATTACCAAATTTCAATCCCTTCAGACTTTAAGAAAGTCCTCATTTTTATTTCCCATATATCAAAGTTCCCATTGAACCTTGGAGCCTCAAATAGAATGTTTTCAAATAGATTGCCTTCTATTTTAGTAGAAGAGGGAGACACATCCTTAGGAGGATTGGAGACTTTCTTCTTTGACCTTGCCATTCTTAATTGTGCTTCAAAATACCTGACTGTGTTTTTAAAACAACTGACTGTCTTCAATAGTAACACAGAAAAACTAGTCTAAAAAATACCTGGATCCTTTTGCCAGAGACTTCACTCTGTTGGAGAAGATTTATTGCTGCAACAAAAGGAACCTTCCTTCAGCTTCTTTACACTTTCAAAGAGCCTAAACCTGCTCTGATACCACTGTTGGGGATTTTTATGGTAAAATCCCAAAAACAAAAAAAACTGACTGAATATAGAGAAATGCTCTATTTTTCTCCTCATGATCTTTTGCACAAGGAAGCCAAATAAAATTTATGATCAGAGCATTACATACACCCATAAAATCTTTGTATTCTTTAAAACAAAATTCCTAATACAAGATTCATCCTCTTACAGAGGGATTACACCACTGCTGTTACCCAAAGGTCTTCCTCACATAGAGGGATTCACCAACACTGCTTTAGATGGAGTTCCACAAACAACAAAAGAAGCCTTGCTCACACAGAGGGATTCACCAAGAGACTGTGCTGAGAAGCACCTTCCTCTTTAACAGAGGGATTCATCAAGACATTGTGCTAAAAAGCACCTTCCTCTTTAACAGAGGGATTCACCAAGAACTTTTACCAAAATTACTCTGCCTCTTTTCAAATAATTTTACACTGCTGTGTAAAATCTTCATTCACTGCCGTGTGAAAATTTTTACATTTACAGCTGCAAAAATTTTCTTACACATCCGCACTGCATTTCAAACTCCCAACAGAACAAAATTTACATAACTCTTAACTTACTTTTACTGCTGTAGAATACATTTCAGTAACAAAACAAAAAATAACTTGCTTCACCCTTTTCATGCTTCTGCTCTTGATGCATTACATATTCACCAATAAAATTTTATATGCACTCTCTGCACATTTCAAAATGTCTTCTCTGGAAAAATTAATCCTAGCTCTGGTTTCATTTTCTTCGCACTGCTGTGCTCCCCTGTTTTTCTTCTTCGCTACTGTGAGTTGTCCCATTTCATTCAACCATCACACTGCTGTGTATAAAGGTTCCATTCACGCTCTGCTGCGCTACCATTCATTTCATTTCTATGCATTTGAATGCATATGCTCCACACAAATCTTTTTTTTACTGTTGTGGGTTTCTTGTTTTTCTTTGCTACCGCGACCTTTTTTTTATTTCATCCCTTGCTCTGGTTTTATTTCATTACCACACAACTCATATATCAAAAAAATTATAAAAAAAATAGGGCGCTGACTTTCCCATACCATTCTTTAATTCGTGCCCATCCGTGCAAACAAAAATTAAAACACTTACTAACATTTTCTTACAATTTAGGAAACACCATTAATTACATTAATTCTTTCATGTGCGCGGTCATGCAATAAGGTTCAGGCAGGTTGACAAACATCTATGTGCATTGACCTGATCGGACGCATTTCGCTTCCTTAAGCCACACAACTCAAACAATTTTTAACGTCTGGGGAATGGGCAGTTTTGTGTTCGTACTGAGGACGCGTGGCTGGAGCGGATTGTGTCGGAGGCCTCCAGGGAAAAACAACGTTTTCCAAAAAGCGGTGCGATAAAGATAATGGTTTTCGGAAGTGGTTTTGCTGTTGCCGTTTAATGCTCCCGCACGACATCCGCCAACACTGCACACAGTTGGAATTAATATTCCAAGAAAAACTAGATCCTGGTAA
Organism: Pinus taeda; assembly: GCA_000404065.3. Taxonomy (NCBI): domain Eukaryota; kingdom Viridiplantae; phylum Streptophyta; class Pinopsida; order Pinales; family Pinaceae; genus Pinus; species Pinus taeda. Next base: position 62,677 of record APFE031280769.1, on the reverse strand, counting down.
AACAACTAGAATTATTAATACTATTCCTGTCATTCAACACATTAGGAATTTTGGATGTCGGTAAAAATGAAATATTCAAATATTGTGCATGAAGACCGATCCATAGTAAGCTGAGCCATTTGGCTATTATTCAACAATCTAACGGTTCCCCACAAGATTTCGAAATTGTCATTGAAACTGGAGGATTCTATAGAAGATAGAATCAGAATCAGGACTGAACATATGTATCCAAAATGGATTGCAGAGCTCTTCATTGCTGCGCTGCTATTAAAAGGTTGGATTGTTAAAAGTGCTTCCTTTTTCGTGGCAGGCTACTGAAGATCCGACCACATGCTCTGACAAGAGCGAATTTCCTGCACTCATATACATTGATCAGAAATCAAACTCGGAAGTCGGAACTAATCGATCTCCGAACCTTTTCGAGGTTGGCATAATCATTAACGAGATAATAATCTAATAGTGACATCATAGGTCAGCTGACTATCGTGTTGTTATCATCCAATTATAACTCATGGGGGAATCCAATGATTTTATTATTATTCAAATGATACCTCATAGACTTGTAACCATTAAACTTTTAGTATTTCTAAGCTGGAAGACATTTAGGCAGATATATGCGAGTCCCGGTAACCATTTCTAGGTGGTAAGAAACTTCGGCAGATCTATGAGAGTCCCAAAATCCAACTTTAAGGTCGGGATTTTTTGAAAATTTAGTGATGGAAATCATGTATACTTTTCCATATTGGTTCATAGTACTTTATTTAACCTGTTAAATTTCCAATAACATTAACTAACATCGATTAAACTAAGCCCTTCCGCAAATATAACGAATTAAATAGTTGAACGATGTGATTTACTCTGCTTCGTAATGTGTTAATAAACCATAACCATCCTTAAATCGATTGCTGATTCCCTGAATATTTGGGAATCAGACTAACATAGGCGCAATCAATTTGTTCTTGTGTAATAGTTTGTGCAATGAGTTTTAAATGTTTTAGTTCGGGGATTTTTACTTTGCATTATTTGTCTATTCATACCACGTAAAGTTTTTACGATTAGTTTCTCCAAATTAATAACACGTTAAAGTTATAATAGTTATAATTTCAATAATAATATTATAAGTACTAACGATTGAGGATGTGGAAATTTGTAGAGTTAATTATCATGTAATTTGTAGAGTTAATAGTCATGGAATAAAATGGTCAAAAAGTCATATGAGGGAGAATTTAATTTCCAAGGCAATGGTACACGAAGTAATATTGTTGGTTTTGACAAAATTTTAAGAGCTAATAGTCATGTAATAAAATGGTCGTTAAGGAGTCATTTTAAAGACAATCTAATTTCCAAGGTAATGGTACACTATGCAATATTGTTGGTTTTGACAAAAACTAAATAGAAGAAAATGATAGAGCGGAGGATTGCTTTTCTTAGTATTACGAATCAATTAAATAAGATTACATTGGAAACATCAGTGGTAAATGACAAGAGTGAAACTCGACTAAACCAAACTAAGTAAAATTGAGCTAGGACACTGGTTTTGACACCTCACAGGTAGTTGGAATTAGATTCTCCAACACTCCCCCTTAATAACAACCACATATAAATTCAATTAATATACTTGTTGATCTATGCCTAAGCTAGGGTTACAATTTAAAAAACTGACTTCAACTACATTTATTTTTCTTATTGTCTTCTTCCAGATCCTATAGCCTCTAAATTGTTTCAGCTTTTTCTCTTTGTTGTATTCTTCAAACTTTGGTTTCTTCATTTGCTGGTGTAGGTCTTTCATTCTTTTAGGTTGTCTAACCATATCCTAGACTTCTTCAAAAAATAACTTGTATGTGGGCTACTACCACATATTATCTTTTTAGTGCTCTTTTCATCATCAATTTATTGCAACATAAGACTATAATACAATTTCATCTTTTCAGGACTCCAATACTTGAAAATTTCATTAATTTCTTCATCACGCATGTCGTCTTCAACATTCATTTCTGCAACTTCTATGCAAGCTTCATCTAGACATCGTGTTGCAATCAATTCTTCAAGGAAATTTAATTTTTCTTCAAAATCATTCTGTGTACTTGCACAGTGGAAATCAATGGTAAGTTTAAAAACATCTACAAAACCACATTGGTCCCGTTCATTGTACTCTGCAATGAGAGGTTTCTCCTATTGCGCTTCTTTCTATGCTTCTTTTTCTGTGTCTATTTTCTCTTTGTGGGATTCCTTCTTTGCTTCTACCTCTCTCTCTTACTAACTTGTGCTTATGCAAACATGTTGTCTTCCACTTGGTTTTTAGAGTCAAGTGGGATTATCTTACCAAATAGCATCATCTCAATATGATGTTTTTGTTGCATCATCTGCAACCACTCATCTTTAGTCAACAAATCTTCATCAAACTTTACATCAACAATATTAATTGTTGGATTCACCATAGCATTCACTGCTCCAATGGTAGTTTTTTTGTCATCAACAAGCGCTGTTGTCGGATTCACCAAAATTTCATCAATTATTTCTGTTTCTAGATTCACCAAATTTTCATCAACAAGATTTGTTGTTGGATTCACCAAAATTTCATTAGCAAACTCTGTTGCTAGATTCACCAAATTTTCATCAGCAAAATCTGTAGTTGGATTCACCAAAATTTCATTAGCAAGCTCTGTTGCTAGATTCACCAATTTTTCATCCACTTGCAATTGTGCAGAGTGGGATTCACGAGCATCTATGTGCTCCTTCTATGCTTCTTTTGAAACTTTATAACAGTGATCATCCACTTGCGGCTAAGCTCAGTGGGATTCAACAAAATTTTCATGTCGTTGTAGATTTGCTTCTATAGACCCACCTTCATCTTCAACTTCAATGCTCCCCCTTACACCAAAACTCCTCTCAAGGATATCCCAAGCCTCCTTGGTTGTCTTGGCATATGAAATTAGGGGAGGAATGTTGTCATCCACATATTTTTTTATGCATGTCAATGCAAAGGCGTCCTTTTACCTCTTCACTTCTAATTCTTTCAAAAAAGTTTCATACATATCTAGTTGTTGCTTCAACTTTCTTAGCCTTTTGGTTTTTCCCATTTGTTGAGTGTTGACTCGCTACAACTCAACAGGCCAATTAAATTGCAAACATGGTGGCTTATTTGAGCGTCGCTCCTACAACATACACATGACTATAATTTTTTTTAAAGACAACGCTTTCTCAAAAGCTTTCACAAATCGTTACCATATTCAATGTTGCCAACAATTTTGAACAGCATCCTCTTTTTGTTAAAAAAATCTTTTTTAAAATCTTTAGAAATAATCACATAAAATAAGGTCCCTTTTTAATATAATAGACTTTTTTTTTTAAATCTTTAGCCAAAAAAAACGCTCGTTTTTTTTGAATAAAAGAACCTTTTTTTAAAAACTCTGAAACTCATTAAGCATGAGCCTTCAAAAAAATACTATGACATAAGAGGATGAAGACTTTGAAATACGATTTGTTGACTTTCTTAAAATATTTGAGGAGGCTCCTTTGATTTTTTTTAAAACTTCGACGGCTATACCTTTTTCCGCGTGAGTTGGTGCAGCCCCTTTTTTATTTTGTAATATTACGGGTAACGCTCTGTGGGATGAGGACAACCTGCGTTTGAGTTAGAACGGTGTAAGTTAATGAAACTAACTCTGATCTTAAACTTTCTCTGTTGCGTTAGTAATGCCTAATGCTTCTTATAAACTTTTGGGCTATGTTAATAGCCCTCTGGTTTGACGGTTGGATTGTGTTATTCTCCTTGAGCACAAAAAAAATGCAGCACTTCCCGCAATGCGCAATTCAGGCTTTTCTTGCCCTTCAATTACTTTTCAACAACAATCTTTTTTGCTGGAGGAGGAATCTCAAGGCTGCCCCACTTTGCTATGTTCTCTGTTCTTTTTTTGTGAATACACAAACATATGAAATGATACTCTCAAAGAGTTTTATACAACTTCGTCCCACTTTGCTATGTTCTCTGTTCTTTTTCTGTGAATACACAGACATATGAAATGATACTCTCAAAGAGTTTTATACAACTTCGTCTTTTCTCTCTTTTTTGCTGTTCCCATTTCACTCACGTTGTTTCTCTTTAAGGGAGTCTTATGTAAACTAGCTCTGATACCATGACAAAAAGTGAATAGAATCTTCTCTGCTACTTTCACTTCACTAGCGTTATTTCTCTCTAAGGGAGTCTTATGCAAACTAGCTGATACCATGACAAAAAGTGAATAGAAAAAAACGATGGAGTAGAATATTTCTCTTCTTAGTATTAAGAATCAGTTAAACACATCAGTAATAAATGACTGGAGTGAAACTCGACTAAACTGAACTAAGTGAAACTAAACTAGGACACTTGGAGGGACAATTTTGACATCTAACATATGGTTGGAATTAGATTCTCCAACAGTTTTTAAGGAATCTATCTTATCTATTTCGAAAAAATCACAATCATTTCAAAAAACATTTTTCCTAGTAGAGCTGGCTAAGTAGTTAATAATTTGAGTTGACTTAGGCTTCTAATTATTGTTTGTGTGAACTCTTGGGTTAAATTGAAATTGTTTCCAAGGAACGAATTGACTAGATCACTTAGTAGTTTTGGTTGAGTGAGGCTTCTCATTATTGTGTGTGTTAAATATTGGATCAACATGAAATTATTTCCGAGGAAGGAATGAGCTAGACCCTTGTACTATGGGGACAAGCTTAATGATGGCGTCCACGCAATCATGTTGGATGGTTTTGGTGTTTATCTGACTTGTATTAACGACAATTTATTTTGTGTGTGAAATATAGATGATGAATCGAACTTAATATTGGGAAAACTAATTGTCTTATATTGACAAATAAATTAACAATGAAGAGGAATCATTGAGTAGAGATTGCTCTTCTTAATTTTTAAAATAGCTAAATAAAATTACATTGAAAACATCAACAATAAATCACTAGAGTAGAACTCGACTAAACTGAAGTAAAACTAAATTGTCTATGATACCTAGCAAGCAAAAGAATCAAATGTGAGGACACCTAGATTAATATCTCAACATCCCCTTCTATTCCTAATTGTTACAAGTAGAGGCACTGACAATGCCTAATTTCTCTCTTTGAAAATAAAATATGTTTTTTCCCAATGGCTTTGTGAAATAATATGCAAGCTAATATTTGGAACCACAGAAAGCAAGTACTATGTCCCCATCATTGACAATCTCACCGATGAAATAAAAACGTGTGTCAATGTGCTTGCTCTTTTTGTGGAAAACATGATTTTTTGATAAAGAAATTGCTGAAATGTTGTCACAGTAAATAGGAGTTTACTCCTTTTGAACATTTGATAGATCTTTCAATAATCTTCTCAACCACACTACTTGACAAGTTATTGAATTTGCTGCTGCATATTCTGCCTCTGCAGAAGATATTGAAACAATGGACAGTTTCTTGGATTCCCATGAAATCAGATTGGTTTCAAGATGAAAAACATACCTTGAGGTGCTTTTGTGATCATCTAAACTCTCTGAATAATCATGTTATGTATAACCTGAAAGTGAACAATTTTTAAAATGTGTATAGAACAAACCATAATTCATGGTCCTTGCAATAGATCTTAAGATATTTTTGCAACCTTCCAATGAGAAATCTTAGGTTACTGCATAAACATGGAGACAAAACTTATTGCAAACATGATATCAGGTCTAGTTGAAGTCAGATACAACAAATTACCAACTAGACTTTTATATAGTGTAGGATCAACTAGTGGTGCTACATCTTCTTTGCTCAGCTTGGTGCCTTGAGAAATTGGTGTATCAATAGGTTTGCAATTGGTCATTCTAAACTTTTGGATGATATCACTGCCATATTTTTGTTGACCAACAAAAATTCCATTAGCAGATTGTTGAATTTCAATGCCTAAGAAGTATTTCATGACCCCTAGATTAGTGATATCAAACTTTGTTTGCATTTCTTCTTTGAATTCTCCTAACATCATATTGCCTGTATAAAGAATATCATCAACGTAAAGGCATACAATAAGAATTTTAGCACAATGATTTTTGGTATACAAAGTTGGTTCATGACTGCTTCTGTGAAAACCACTTTTGTTAAGATAGGTGTCGATGTGATAGTACCAAGCTCTTGGAGCTTGTTTCAAACCATAGAAATCTTTCTTCAATTTTTATACCATATGCTCCTGTCTTGGAAGTTCAAAACCATGAGGTTTCTCTACATAAACTTCTTCCTGCAATATACCATTTAGGAAGGCATATTTTACATCAATCTTATAGAAATTTCATTTGTGTTGAGCTGTTGTGGATAAAATGGTTTTGAGAGTGCCTAAACTTGCTACTAGAGCAAAGGTTTCACCATAGTCGACACCAAACTATTGTGAGAATCCTTTGGAAACCAACGTTGCCTTATGTTTCTCAATCTCTCCTTTTTCATTTAGCTTGGTCTTATACACCTATTTTACACCAATATTGGTTTTGTCTCTTGGGAGATCAGCTAACTCCCATGTCTGGTTCTTCTCTATAGAAGCAATTTCTTTGTTCATTGCATCAACCCAATGTTTTTCTTTAATTGATTCTTCAAAATGGGTTGTTTGAGATGAAAGAAATGCCAACATATTCTACTGGTCAAACTCATGCTCCTACTCATATATTTCTTTGATGCTTCTTGTTTTTTGACTATCTTTTGAAGATGATGAATCACTTGTGGATTCATTCCTTGAAGATGTACCATTTTTAGGATGGTATGGCTCTTCTTGAACCTACAATATTGGTAGTTGTGGTGGATAAAAACACTGATTTGAATCTTCATCAACATGATTAGACCAAGATTTATTTTCAAAATAATTAACATCTCTACTTAAAACAAACTTCTTTGTAACTAGATTGTAAAGTCTAGAGGCCTTTGACTGCTCACTATAGCCTACAAAAAATACATCTTTCACTCCTATCACCAAGCTTCTTTCTTAGCTACTTAGGAACATGTGCAAATGCTACTAATCTAAAAAATCTAAAATGAGATACATTCACTCTCTTACCATCCCATGCTACTTGAGATACCGCATCTTGGAGACTATTTATTGGAAATATGTTGAGAACATACATTTTTGTCGAGAATGCTTCAGCCGAATAGTCATTTGAAAACTTCTTCTCATGAAACATACTTTTGACCATGTTCATGATTGACTGATTTTTCCTTTCTGCTACCCAATTATGTTGTGGAGTATAACTTGTTATGTTCCGCAATATGATTCCTTATTTTTGAAAAAAATATTTGAACTCATTTGAGTTGTACTCTCCTCTTTTGTCTGGCCTGAGCACTTTTAAAGGCCTTCTAATATGTTTTTTTGCTTCTTCTTGGAATTCTTTGAACCTTGAGAATGTATCTTATTTATTTTTGAGAAAACACACCCACATCTTCCTGCTATAATCATCAATGAAAGTTAGAAACTTAAGACTACCATCAATGAACTGTGTCTGAATTGGGCCACATATATTTGTATGGACTAGCTCTAAAGGCTCTTTTACTCTAGAGGAAGATGTCGGAAAGTTATCTCTTTTATGCTTTGCTAGAATAAAGATTTCACAATTACAATCTTTTTTATTCAGGACAGGGAGACCAATGACCAGAGAATTCTTGTGAATAATACTTAGACTCTGGAATGGCATGTGGACATACCTATTATGCCATATATGCGACTCATCTATTCTTGACACATTGTGGAAAAAAGACTGTGACAAATTTCGACTTCTATGAGTCAATGGAAACATCATATTCTTGGTTTTTTCAGCCTTTGTTGTTAGTCTTCAATTAGGAGGTTTTTCATAGATATAACATTTTTTCCCTTGAAATATTACATCATAACCATGTTCCATCAATTGTCCTACACTAATGAGGTTATGTTTCAGATGTGGAACATAATAAGCATCAGGTATGTATTTGTGCTAATTATTTTTAGTAAGAATAGGCACAATGCCTTTCCCTTCAACTTTAATATAGGAAGGATCTCCAAGGATAATTACTGATGTTATGGAATCATCAAGATAAGAAAGTATATTTTTGTTACTTATCATATGATTGCTGCAACCACTCTCTAGCGACCAAAGGTCCTCACTATGAGAGTCTTTAGAAAGGTGGCAAGAAAGAAACATTGTCTTAGAGGATTCTCCTTCATTGTTGGAGAGATGGACACTGCCTCTTTGTTGATCTGAGTGTTTCTTTTTGAATTCATGTTCATAATGCCTAAATTTATTGCAGTAATAGCATTGAACATTATATTTTCTCCATGTTCTTCTCCGTGTTTGGTTTTTTGGAGGTCTCCATTACTCTGATGCATGATGATGTTTTGATCTGCCTTTGCCTCACTTGCTTCCACCTCTATATCATCTACCTATACCTCTACCAAGAGAGAGTTGTGATTTGAAAGCTTCTTCCATGGAATATTCTGCCAGTTGAGCCTTGTTTCATGTGCCAAAAGTGATTCACTCAACTGTTCTACTGAGAAAGTTATAAAATATTTGGATTCCAAAATGGCTGTTACAACCATGTCATATTTCTTTGGTAGTTTTTGAAGGAATTTTTCAACAATCTTATAATTTGTAATGGTTCCCCAACGAGTTTGATCCGATTAACTATTCCCATGACTCTAGTCATGAAATGATCCACATTCTTTGTGTTATTCATCTTTAGGGTTTCAAACTGTGCTATCAATTTTTGCAATTTAACTGGTTTCACTGTGTCATTACCTTGATATGAAACTTTCAAAATATCCCAAGCTTCTTTTTCTATTGATGTGCTAGTTATCTTGTTGAAGATAGAGTCATCGACTGAGTTTTGTATCCAACAATTGGATTTTTTCTCCTTCTTTCTTAGTTCTACAACAACATTCCTCTGATTATTGTTCATGGTTACTAATTATTCTAGGGTCATCTCTACATAACCATTTGACAGGGTATCCCAACATTCTTGGGCTACTTCTGACGGGCATAGATTGCATCCAAGATGTAAGTGGACATGTAGATTTCTACTTGTTGGCCTTTGGGTAGTTGCTGAGTTCTTGTTACTTGTTCCTTTAGCCCGTGAGCCATCATGTCAGACCAGTTACATGCTTTGCCTTCATTGGTCAGGTGGTCCAATGCGATCACCCAACTCTGTGGGAAGGTCTCCGTGCTCTCTTGGCCATACAAGTGACATGCAAAGATGACCTAGTACCGATATGCCTTTCGCAATATCTTTGTCTTGTAAATATGGTTGGGTGTCATCCTGAATTTGGTTGGCTCCTTCACCCAGTTCTTCAAGATATCCCTGGAGTTGGTATTGTTGTTGGGTATGCTGAAGGGTGTCTCCATGGTGATCACTGGCTTCAGAAAGTGGTACATCTGCTGATAATCCTGTGCTCTGAAGGTAGCAATCTCTATCCCACTAACACTGCTCAATGTCATCATCTTAGGATTAGTGTGTGAGACGATCCAATGTATCATGTCCATGCATGGGAATGTGGGGTATCTGCATGCAATCCGGTACAAGATGGACTCTTGAATGTTCACGTAGACTTGGCGGTCTTCAAGATCTTCCGTAAATGTGCCTGAGAATGCATCATTTACCTCTTTCCATTTTAGCTTGATGTCTTTGTCTACGATCAACTTGGTGTCTTCGTATATCGGAAAAGTCATAGACACTTGCTCAACTGTTGCTCCAGTTGCGCTTCCATCGGTGTCCTTGAACCTTACTCTCTTGGAGGCCATTGATCTTGAGCTACTGAGAGACAAATGAAAACCTACTATATCTGGAGGCATGGCGACATGCATGGAAATAAATCTGTCAGTTTAAATCAAAGAAAACTTGAGGGCTGACTTGCAACATACTCGGGGAACTGTTGGCAAGGATTCCACAATTTTCACTGGGAGACTAAGAGACTGACTGCTGAAACTACACAAATTGCAGTCTGAACTATCAGGAGGCTAGTTGACTACTAGAATTGCATAATGTACAATCTAGACTAGCCTGCTAGGTGCTGATATTGCGCAATGTGAAATTTCAGTTGGCAAGTGATGTAGGCTCAGGGATTACATTGCACAATTTCCTGGGCCAGTAATCACTGCCTCTGAGAATTTCACAAAGCAAGACTAGAGGGTACTAAATGGCCAAATTTATGCATTATCTGGGAGGAAGGAAGAGGCTTTGCTCTCAGAATTGCGTAATGCTATCTAGGTAAGGCAGAGTCTGGGCCAAGGTTTCCCAGACCCACTGACTGACAACTGAAAGCATGTGAAGATGTGCATGCATGGCAATATTGAGTGTAAGTGGGAGTGAATGATCATGCATGAAAACAATGAAAGAAAGATTCAGAAAATAGAACAACATGCATGTGTGAGAAACGAGTCGCGGAATCGACGACCATTCGTGCAAAACATTGTCATGGATGTGACGAGAGTGAGATGCAAATGAAAAGTGAAACGGTCATTAGACAGACTAACATTCATGCAAACGATAGCAAGTGTTCACAAAAGTCAAGTAGGCAACACTCACACAAGCCAAAACATAAGAAGCGACAAAAATGTTGCAAAAGACAAGTAAAGTGGACTTACCAAGAAATAACTGAGCTGAATGTGACGAAGACTCCTGGATGTATTGTGGGATGTTAGAGCTCCAAGATCGATGTGAAGAATGAGCTCTGAAGCATCGAATAAATAAGTTTTAGGCAAATGCGCATGCCACAAATCTAGGAAAAAGCGACACTTGGAGGAAAGTTTCTAAAACGATCTTTGCATGTAACCTCTAGCTGGTAAAAATAGATCCCTAAAATATAGGGACACTTTTTGCATGTATCTCTTTTCTATTTCAGGAAAAAGCAACCCATGTGGAACCGGTCAATCTGAAGGCACATGCAACAGCGTGCTTGACTAAGTGATATTTTTGCACAATTTCTGGGATGAAGCTAGGTTGGCTGTCAAGAGGGATTGCACAATTTATGGGAGGAGCAGCGGACTGTTGCCCAAAATTGTGCAATTTCTGGGCTGAGCTGTTGTGCTAGGCTAGATTAAGCAATTTTCACTGGGAAGGTTGTTTGGCAGGATTGCACAGTTTTTGGGCCCAGCATGCTGCCAGTCAGATTTGTGCAATTTCTGGAGGGAAGGATGGTTCCCCTCCATAATTGCGCAATTTTATGAGGGATTTGCTCAGCCAACAGTTGGCCCAAGTTTGGAGTAGAAACTTATGAGAGTAGTGAAGAAAAAAATCATGCATAGGCTGGAAAGCGGCTGAAAAACCAATGAAGCTCATGTACTTGACAATGCAAGACATGTTACTAAGGATGGTTAGTAGGGAGGCTCCAAAACGAAGCTAAGGAAAAATTTGGGAGGGTGGTTGTAGCTGCTACAACATGACCCTAACAACATTTTGTGGATGCTTACCATTTAGATCTGCAATAAAAAATGGAAAAAACTACAAGAAAAATAACATATACGATCCAAAACAACAAACAAAAATATAGATATCCAATGCCATAACCCAAATGGAAAGACTTTAAGATGAATAAATTCTTTTATTGATGACACTTGGTGAAGGAGATATACAAAAAGGGTTTGCAAATCCCTCTCCATGGGATGGGTCCTTCGATGTCCTTGATGCTTGAGTAATCGATCTTCTCTCTCAATATGTGAAAAACCAAGAACAATGTGGAGAACTCAAATGGGAGCTCAAAAGAAAAGAGACTACAATGGTGACGATGATAATGATCATGGTGAAGAATGAATGGAAGTCCATCCTATTTATAACAAATTATTAAGTTAATCTCGAAAATGTAGAATAATAAAATCATATTGACCAAATCAAAATCTAACTGCTAGGAACACTTTATTATATTTTTGGAGAGGGAAAAGATATTTAAAATGGTCAAATATCTTTATTCAGAAATAATTAACAAATAAAATGATTTATTAATTATTTTATGAGGATTAAGAATGGTGTGACATTGAAATAATTATTAAATAGTGTTTTAACAATTATTCCAATAAAGGAAATAAGGAATAATAAATAAATAATGATTTATTTAATTATTCCTAGGAGATTTAGTCAAATGCGACAAGGAATAATTATCAAACAATGATTTAATAATTATTCCTAGAGAAAATTAAATAAATAATATTTATTCAATTATTCTTCTAAGTTTTTTGTTTTTTTTGTTTGTTTTTGTTTTGTTTTTGTTTTGTTTTGTTTTTTGTTTTTGTTTTTGTTTTTGTTTGTTTGTTTTTGTTTTTGTTGTTTGTTTGTTTGTTTTTGTTTGTTTGTTTGTTTGTTTTTGTTGTTTTTAATCAGAAAATAATTTAATAAAAATGGTCTACTGAATTATTTCCCATGGTGAAAGTGATTTTAATATGGTAAAATTAATCCTACATGGTGTATTTCAATCCACCTAGTTAGAAATGTCTAGGTGATCATTTTTTGGTGATAACATTTTGGGATGATGTTTTGTTGAAGCAAGGGCTTAAGCCTTTAAACTATGACAAAGGACATGATATTGTAGATCACATTTCACCTCGGAATGGGCTTGAATCTACCAAGGTCATATGTCGCATTCGACTTCGGGATCGGAATGACAAAGGTGGTATTAATTATGGACTATATCTGTAGCTTATTTTGGGATTCCTCTATCATTTCAACAAAATCCTTGCCCAAGAAGTGCCAATAGGCCTTGTAGAATCCTAAGCTATATCCATCAGCGCTGGGATATTTATTGTTTTGTAGTTATTTCACCACGATCTAAACCTCCTCATACGATATTTCTCTTAACAGGGCTTTGTTTTGTTTGGTTGTTATCAATCTCAGAATATGCTATGTAACCTAGTGAATGGCCTTAGTTCTATCTCAATCTCCTTATGAAATAAATCTCGAGAAGAAGGAGAGAAACTCATGTTGGGTATACGACCAAAGTCCCACATTGACTAGAAGTGGGAAGGATTATGGGTATATAAGGATGGACAAATATATCCATTGGTATGAGGCCTTTTGGGGTAAGTCCAAAAGCAAATCCATGAGGGCTTAGGCCCAAAGTGGACAATATCATACCATTGTGAGATATGTGGTGTCTAGAGTCCTTACAAGTGGTATCAGAGCCATGCCCCGAAGTTAGCCAAGTGGATGAATCCTTGGAATGCCGAACGAAGGTGGTGGGCCCCGGTAATATCATGATGAGATCCGTGGATGAGCTCGGCAGGCGGTGTGCTCCGGATTCTTCATGGACGTGTCCTGGTCCCAACACGGTGAAGAGGATTTGACCTGGGATAGAGCAAGCTCTCAAGGCAGGTGGTGTTCCTTGTAAGGCGTGCGCTTCCAACGCATTGGAGCGGAGAATCCTGGTTGGTCGAGAGTGGACGGATGGATAATCGTTTGAGGGGAGGCTCAATGGTCCTTTGTTCGAGGGGAGGATTGTTGGGTATACGACCAAAGTCCCACATTGACTAGAAGTGGGGAGGATCATGGGTATATAAGGATGGACAAATATCTCCATTGGTATGAGGCCTTTTGGGGTAAGTCCAAAAGCAAATCCATGAGGGCTTAGGCCCAAAGTGGACAATATCATACCATTGTGGAGATATGTGGTGTCCAGAGTCCTTACAACTCATTCTCCATATCCTTATGACTTACTACCCAATCACCATTCCAAGAGGTTGGAGAGAAGATTATATTATGTTGGCGATGGTTGATCATTGAGTGGTGGAAGAAGTGGGTTTTACTTTCCCCTTCTCGAAGGCATTAGATGCAATATTTCTGTCTCCATAATATTTATTCTTGTTTTTGTAATTACTCTATCTCCTACATGAGATTATCTTCCTCTTCTGTGAAGGCCTCTGATCGTCCTTAGAGAATGATTTGTTCTTGGATAACTTTCGTTTTGTCCTCCAATCACTTATTTTCCTTATGTATGTCATTGAAATCTTGTTGATTCCAAGCTTTAATGTTAAGCTTTGACTCCTTAAGTTTCCTTTGAAAGGTTTGCATATTGCTATATACCTATATTGTATTTTCTTTCCACCACTATTCTAGTTTATTTATAAAATTTGGGTGCCAATTAAAAAGATATCAAAGCGGAAAGGTTTGTTGGCGGGGCAAAATTTCAAGTAGATCTCCAACTGGATGGGCCAGCGGTTTGACCCTATACTTGGAAGAATCCTGGCCTTAATATAGACATCCCTTACCAAAACCTCCTTTAAGATGAGAAATCTATCCAACTTGCTAGCAATTTGTTGTCGACCTCCCCTCCTATTATTCCATCTGTGGACACCATTCCTAGTCTCTACTTTTTTCAAGAAAAGTCATGGAAAGTGTTATTGAATGAGGCTAAAGATGGATCCAAACGTCTCATGCCCTTACCCTCACTTTTCCTCCAAATTGTGGATCATATTGACATACTTCCCTACTATCCAATGAGTAAGTGATAGGGAGGTATTCCTCTTTCTTAGGTACTCCAAGAACTTTTCTTTTTGTGTGGGTTTGGGAGGTCCATAGACCACAGTCAAACTGGACCACTCCTTAGACGCTAGGCAACAAAATCTACCCATAAAACTATGCCCTGTAGCAATCCAATCCTGGAATAACACCCAATTTTTGTCCCAGAGTACTGTCATTCCCCCTGCCATTCCGTAGGCATCAATTTCCATGACCTTACCACCCCTCCAACATAATTTTAATAATTATTCCTCCTAACCTATCACCTGCCATTTTAGTTTCTTGTAACAAGATAATCTCAAGTTTCTCCTCATTGATTTTTATTTGAGATAACAGAGCCTACCTTGACTAGTAATGCCCTGTATGTTCATGATATGATCTTCATTGAGTAAGGTGTATGGTTTGGGGGTAATACTCTGTGAGTTGACTTTAACCAAAGTTTAGAAAAAAATCCCCTGCTTCCTTCAACATTTCTCTTAATGATTTGCAACCATTCTTACCTTTGCCTACCATTGACAGATCAACTTAAGGGAGGTTGAGATGAACCCCTTCCCTGCTTTGGCTGACACTCTTTCATTCTCCTTCTAGCTTGGCCATCCTGGTGCACCATTAGCCAAACAAATTTCCAAAGTGCACTAGATGATTCGAGGGTATGTCTTTAACATCGGCCTTGACCCATACCTAGAAGAATTCCGACATGGTTTTCCAATCGACACTCAATTTATTTTGTTTCTCCTCAACTCAAGGATTTTGCTGATGTGGGGTTTTATCTCTTTGAGCTTTCAGTCTTCCTCTACATTTTCTAGTGTTTTTCATTTTGTTTTTTAAATATATTTTTTATTCATATCTTTTAATTATATTATATAATAATTAATTATTATAATTTAAATTACTTATTTTAAATTAACATAATAACAAGTGTAATATGTAGTCCTAGGGGGGAAGCTCAATTCGTGATTGAATTAATGTGGAATATGTGAAAACTGAGAGATTCAAAGTTCAAATCCCCTTGATTGTGCCCCGATTTATGGAGAGGAGGATAGGTAGTAGGTGCCTAGAGCTTTACTAGTAGTTACGAGTCAGGAGGGCTACTGAGTTCATCTAGGATACTTAAAAAAAAGAAAAAAAAAACAATAAAGGAAAACAAATGTAATATTTAGTGTTGTTGTTTAGTACTATCTCTTATGCAAAAAAATAATTAATATAAAATTTAAGATAATAAGAGCTTAAATATATATTTATGATATTAAGCCTAAACATAAAATTAAATTCCAAACTAATTTGAATGGTTATATATATATAATTTTAAACTAATATAAAATTTATTATAATAAGAGCTTAATAAAGTTCATATTACACTTGTTTACATTTTGTTCCTATTCATTTTTTATGCAACTACTTAAATTATGGTGGACAACTATCACATGGCATCATGTTGTGCAAAGACTACAATAACAACCATTATTATGACACTTGGCAATATCTTTTTAGATTTTTATTTTTTTAATATAATTTTTATATCTCGCAATTCAATTTAAAACCCACATAAAATTAATCATCAACCAATTACAAAAAACAATTTACATTTAAAAAAAAACAGTTTTCAAAATGTTTAATACTTTTTTTTCAAAACTTTAATAAACTTCATAGACTTTTTTTAAATTTCAAAACTAATTGAAAACCAAAACTTTTTTACTAAAATAAAAATAAAACACAATATAACCTAATAATTTATAAACTTAATTATTAAAAAATAAAAATTTAATAAAACTAAATTTTAATGAAGCACAAACATTTCATATTGTTTTAGAAAAATATTGAGTTTAAAGATATAATTCAAATTTTAGTTACAATATTTCTAGGGACATCTCAATATTGTGTAAACCAATGGATTTGAAGTTTAATCCCTTGGATGTGACCTGGTCTATGGAAATAATAAATTATAGGACCTAGATATATACTGGTAACAACCATAATCAACATCGTGTTAATCAAATACGATATTGATTGAGTTGCCGATTCCTCTGATCCAATGAATTAAGAGGAAAAATAATTGTACCTTAATACCTAATGACTTCACTATCTTATTTACTAGATTAATACTTTCTATACAACCCCATTGCAACTTAGTAGTATTTAGGGAAAAAAATGCCCATCGAAATTGGTAAGAAGGTCAACCAATGGACAAATATCTAATGGAAAGATTAGCAAAACGGAGAAACATTACAACAAATTGAATCAAGGAGGATACTGAGACTATAATCAGAATTGTTTTGATATGTAAATATGTACAATTTGTACCATTCATAATTTCAAAATTTAATATATTCTTTCAATGATATTGGAATATAAATATACATGGTTTTTGTACATTTTATAAATTTTTAAATTAACATGAATAATTGTTTAAATAAATATGAAATCAAATCATTAAAATTGAAAATCTATAGGGTATAACACCAACCAAATACTTCAAATTTCCTTAAAGATTTTAAATTTGATTATATATGGTTTAGATTCCACTAGAGTTTTTACATTTGATTATATATGAATGGATGAAACTCACTGAGTTAAATACCTTGAATGTTGCATAAAGTTGTGGACTCTGGTATGCAACCACTATAATCCATGCTTAGTTATAAATCAATCAAATTTACCATATTGAATATTTGTCAACATGTGTGGAAGGTCACATCGGTTTGTACATATATATGTTTATGGATTTTATTAATTAATAGTGCATGATTTCCACTTCTATGCAATTTTTTTTATTGAAGATATCAATTGTGTTCTTAGATTCTTACATTTAACGGCTATGGATTCGAGAAACGATTGACACTTTTTCAATTGAAGTTGCAACCTTTAGACCAAATTCCTTGGATTTTAGTCGTTAGTAAATAAATGCTCAAATTTAAGGTTTGATTGATATGTTATATGTGTTAGCACTCTATGAATCCTTTTAGGCTGAAGGATAAGGGCCATAGAGGTAACCACAAGCTACTTTTGGCTAGAAACTGGTCTTTTCTAGCCAAAGGGAGCTCCCTCACTCAAAAAAACATAAAAAATGAGACTTTGAAAGCAGATGTAAGACAGAGACTAGATTTGAAGAGCGTTTTTAAATGTTAATTGGAAATTGGTGAAGGGTTATGGAATAATTGATGCATGTTATCATAACATTACTGGCCCTTCATACCTATGCATTTACCACCTGATTACATGCACAAAGGCATGTCTAGCACATACTTCGAATAGGAAAGATAGTTTTTAGTACAATGGAACATGAACATAAAAACGCCCATCCACAGTAATAGAACAAATGAGACTTTTGTTACTGCATTTACAATGAGTGAATAGTAAGAGGGAAAACAAAAACATTCAAAGGCATAATACATTCTATTTGAAATTGAAACATTCGACACATCTAAACAAGAGCATACAAGATGAATTCTAATGTAGTTGTTCCATTATACCCTTAAAGAATACCTATGAGGAAAATAAATAAGATCACAAATACACGAGAGAAGAACAATTTTGAAGCATCATACCACAAGTATCTTTCCAATGATAACTGGAATAACTTCAACATTAAGCGTTATCATTAATAAAAGATCACAACACAAATATGTCTAAAATCGTTCACAATAATATCCAACACTTTCTAACCTGTATCACTCGACATTATATAACCTTACATCTTCAAAAATATCATTGTCTAGATACAATGCATCTTTGATCCATGAAGTGGATTGAATTGATCACAAAAGCAGTAATATTAACATATGGACAGTCTTTTTCTTCTAAAGTAAATACAAAAAACTTACTAAACCTTATCACACTATCCTATCTGAAAAACTATCCAAATCCATAAAAACATCTTGATCATCGAAACATGTTTTTTGGACACAAAAACGAGAACCAATGCTGATTTTCCCAATCTGTGCACAAAAACTGAGTAGTATTCCTTGTTGGCATGACTTTTCATGCAAAGGAAGACACCTAGTTGATTACTCGGTAATGACCCACCTTCTGAAAAATGGTAGCCTTAATAATCTACACAAAATTATGCATAACATGTACACAACAGTTGCGCAGCACTGCATAGAATGAATCCAAATTTGTACTTATGTTTCCTTTTCCCACCTCAAAATTTCAAAACACAACCCAACTACATAATCAATAATTTTAGACTACCCATGATAACCTTCAAGAAGACAAAATGATACCAACAACTTTTGCAAAAACTAAAAGAAATTTGTTCTGCAACATTGACAATCTCCAACAATCATCAAAATTTTGGTTCATTTGACAAAACATCTTACCTCTTCTTTCTCTTGTTAATGAAGGTTTGTTGTATGATAGCTTGAATTCAGTGCCTTTGGACAAATTTTTCTCTTCTTTGATCACTGATGATAGAAGTTATATTGTTATTTTTGCTTGTGGATTGATCTTTGGTTTAGGTGTGTTTCTAGGTGCAGGCAACCTCACTGCTTCTTTATACTTACTCACTAACTTCCAAGCCTTTGATAGTTTCTGTTTCATGATTCTCACCCTCCTCTTTAGAACCAAGCTCCTTATGTAGTATTGTTTAACTTTATTCCTCACAGGGATAGTCCACTTAAGGAAATGTTTTTCTCTTTCAAGTGCTTTACTAGCTTGTAGCACTTCCTTATTAGCATCTAGAATCAATTGACCAACAAATTTCTTGAAATTTTCATTGTCTTGTGATATTTTCATCATCTGCATTTGGAATTCCTCAAGCTCCTCTAAATACATGTGATATTCCCTCCATTGCTCAAAATCTGGTTTATTTGGAGATTGGGCTATTTGTTTCATTTGCTATAGCCACCCTTGCTTGAGTTTTGATGCTCTAGTCATAGGTCTTCTAGGCTTTACTTTGGTCTCTTATTCCATATCTACATCTATAACTTGTTTACCTTTATCTAACACAGTAGGCTTGAGGGTTCCTTTGGCTCTTCTTTTACCTGAGTTGCTTGTGAAGCAGTATGTTGAAACTCTTTATCTTGCCTCTTCAAAAAGGCCATTTTCAGTTGTACCTTTGCAACAACGTCCTTCAACCTAAAAACTTCATCATCCAGCTCTTTCATCTAGACATCTATTTATTTCTCATCATCTTTCTCTTATTTATCTCCTAACATTTCATCTATTTCAACTATATCTTCAACTAATTTCTCAATACCTCGTTTGGCTTTTGACCTAGTTCTAGGTCTCAAACACTATTTGAGCATCTTCTTTTTCTTGTTTATCTTCTGGATTAACATCACTTGGTTGAGGAGTTGGCTCCTCAACCACCTACTTACTCTTATCCTATGTAGTAGGTTTTGGAGGTTCATTTTTATTTACCTTTTGTTGAGCTGCTTGTATGGCTGCCTCTCTAAGCTCTCAGTTTTGTCTTTCCGAGAATGTTATTTTTTGTTGTGACTTAGAACGAGCATCTTTCATCTTGGTTATCTTTGGTTCCTCTTTATCTAGCTGGTTTGTTTCAATATCTTTCACATTATATTCTTTCTTTTTCTTTGGGATAACATCAACTGTCTGAGGAGTTGGCTCCTCAACATCCTTCTTGACCTTTGACATACTTGTAGGTCTCAATGAGAACTTTTCACTCTTCACTCTCTCCTCTGATCTCAACTGAACATTTGTTGTTTGGAACTCTTCTACATGAACCTATGTCACATAGTCCTTCTTCTTTCCTTTTGCACTTTTCCTCTTTCTTAATTTTTTGTTTGATTTCCTTTCTGGTTTCTCACTTGGCTACTCATCTTCACTTGAATTTTCCACTCTCTGTCATTGGTTCATCATGCGGTTCTTCTTTTTCTTCATGAACATCCTTTGGTGAAGAATTTGTTTGAGGCAATAAACCAAGACTTGACAAAAAACTAGACCAAGAAACCATTCTTTTCTCAAGTTCAAATATGACCAGGCTTTTTATCAAGAAAAAATGGAATAAGCTTGAAATATGATTATCTTTCTTAAGCTGTACTTTATTTTCCATCCTTCCCAAACTCTTAAGAAAATAATAAGGTAAGTTCATGGTCTTCTTGGCTCTCAAGTGCACCAGGAGGCTGAGGTGATACTGATAGACTCTACTTTACCTACCTTCACAAGTGAAATACCATTGTTGGAAATTAAGCTTTTTCCTATGATGATTTTGAAGGTATGTGCTAGGAAAGATTGTATCAAACTTATTTATAAACTGTGGTTTGCCAAATTCTTTGATGAATGAGGCATTAAGGTCATTCCCTTTAAACCAATTCTATCCATATGAAGGAATGCATGTAGCATCAACAATGAGTTTCTCTATAATGTCCATCTCCAAGTCTCCTAACATGACCTTTCCATCCTTGAAACTTAAAGCAAATAGACTGGCCAAATGTACATCATGACCCACTATTTGAATCTTCTCATAGAAATGAATGCACCCAATATTCTCAAAAGCAACCATAATCGCTGGATTAGAGTTTACAAGGGCTGAACTTAGAGGTCCTACACGCACAATTTCCCCCCTTTTTTGTTTACAGTAGGAGCCATTTACTTATGTACATAGGTCAATATTTTTAGACCTTGTGGGTGACTACGTGGGAAACAACAGTGATAGAGAACCCTGCCTTTGGACAACAACTACCAAAATTATATATGACAAACGCGTTGTGCAGTGATGACGGGGTGTATTACAACTTCAAAGGTGACTGACTAGTTTCATGACTCTACAAACTTTAACCCTAGACCCAGTTAGTGCTCAACATTAGTTAACATTCATCTATAAACCCTTGAATCATATTTTTTAAAAGAAACAATTTGCGTGGAAAAACAGTATGCGAAGCAACTTCATACTGGAGACCAATCATGGCTTATCAAAATTTTCATTAGGCAGTAACAATTTTAAGATCTGAGTGGTACAACCCTACCTCTGAAAATCCAAAGTAAAGTGATGTCAATGTTGTATGACTTTAGGAAATTGTTGCACAACAATTGCGTAGTGCTCTGTGTGAAGTGACATCTGCGTAGCACCTCTGCACAACAACCAACTTTTACAGCCACTGTAGCTATGTGTTACGAATCCTAACTTGACGTGGATGCAAATAAAATTTCATCCAATCAAATTACATTGGAAATCAACAATGTAGGAAACTATGTGAAGAATATGGTGGTCTATTCATTCCATTTGAATTTGCTATTAATTTTTCCTATAGTGTGATGTCACAAGGCACCTCTTGAAAAGTATGATGGTTTATGTATGGTAATCATTAGAAATCTTGATTGGGTATAGGACTTTGAGTAGTGAAAGAGATTATATGGGTAGTGTCATATATGATACACAATCATAGCCTTTAGGGTGAAGATTTAGGATGGAATGGGAATTATGAAAGTTATATGTTTATGAATAGGGAGTGATTATGAATAGGGGGATAGGGTATGGGATTTAATAAATGAATAATGGGAGATGGGAAAATGTAGGATGTGGTTTATAATCTTAGGGGAAAATGAATAGACTAGGAGGGGAAAGAAAGGTGTTTCTCTTAATGGCCATCTTACTTTGAGCAGTAGGATTTTCAATTATCACTGACTCAAGTAAACCTCCTGATAGACCCATAAATGATACATACCCCATGACTCAATAACTCAATATTTTTGACAGTCTTTCCCAATAACTCGATACCACTTCATGCTTTTGACCTAACCTCTTGATTACTAAACTCATGACGATGTTTTGGACAGTGATATTTGAACTTATGACAACAACAATGACTATAAATTTGATTTATTCAAACTAAACATTAAGTAATTTGAAGACATTTGACAAAATTTTAAATTATTAACCCTAACATTGGCTCCATTAGGGATGGAAACTGCCCAGTGAGGTGCCAAGAACAAAACACTAACTAGTAGCTTGTCCATTAGGCAATGGAGTCAAATGATAAACTGAAAATATAATTGAAAGTATGATTAACAGACTGAAAAATGACTACTAACTAATTGAACCTACTCAATTAACTGACTTATATACGGTAGATAAATGCCGGGACCTTATGGCCTTCACCTCTAGCTTCAAATGCTAACCCCGACTACCCATACTTGCAATATTCAAAATTAAAATGATATAAACAATGAGATGATGAATCATATGTGACATCAAACAAGAAAATGTTTTAACATCCTACCATTCACAGACCCTGCTTCAACTGGTTCATCAGGCAAATATTCAAGAAAATATGTGTTTTTCCCCATGAATGTGGCAATCTTAAAACGCCTTTCCCACATATTTTCGAACTTTCTGTGCTTCCCCTTCTCTTCATTTCTGGCATCCCATACTAATACTAAATCTCCCATTTGAAAATCAGCTACTTTAGTCCTTCTATCATAAATTCTTTTAATTTGATCTTGTATTAGCAGTGTATTCTTGAACACCTCTTCTCTTGACTTCTGAAGTTGGATCATTTGACTAATTCTTTGTTTCATATCATTAGGCTCTACCTCATCTTCCTGTAATAATTTCATGATTAGAACTACCAACAAGGAAAAATTGCATCTGCTCTATAAACTATCTGAAATGGAGACATGCCTATTGACTTTTTAGTACTTCCCCGGTTTTCCCACAATGCATGTATCAATTTCTTATGCCAACTTTGCTTGTTTTCCTGCAACATTTTCTTAATAATGTTGACCACACTCTCATTGGATGATTTAGCCAAACCATTACCCTGAGGATAATAGGATATGGATTGGCCTAAAATAATGTTGTACTTATGACATAAATATATCATTTTCTTTGATTTAATAACAACGATATTATCTGTAATAATTTAACAATCACTATATTTTTAGCTTGTCTAGTGGGAACTACCTCAATCCACTTGGTGAAATAATTTGTCATCGTCATTATCCATGTGTGTTTCCCTAATGAAGTGGGATGAATCTCATAGATAAAATCGAGTCCCCATTGTTGAAATGTTGACTCAACTGCTATAGGTTACAAGGGAAGTGGGATAAATTTATTTCTTCCTTGAAATATTTGACATTCTCGACACGTAGCAACCTTTTTATATACATCAGCAAACAAGGTCAACCAATAAAATCCATCCCTTAGAATTTTGTATGTTGTGGTCTTCCAAATAACTGTTCACCGCAATCCCCTTTGTGAAACTCCTCCATCATTCTTTGAGCCTCATCTACCAACAAATAATTCAACAACATCTCATCGTGATCCTTCCAGTAAAGAAATTGATCTATAATGAAATTTTTTACTGCTTTCAACTTGAAAAAATGAGCTTTGGTTTTGGGAAACTCTGGAGGTGCTTGCAAATATTGCAATACATACATATGATACCACTTGGAGGCATCAAAATTTTCCATATTTTGTTGAGTTGAATTTGAGTCATCTTCCACCATGACAACCAAGAAATTAATTTGAAGTGACCACATATTTGATTCATCCATCATTCTAGCCAATCCATATTTGAAGAAACACTAAATTTGTCCAAAACAAAATGATGACCATACTGGGGAATGATCCTATCCCTTATAGTAGCTTATCAATCTCTTAAAACACTTTGACATACTGTACCTTTTGTCATTTATTGAATTCAAGTCCAATTCACTAAAAATTGAGTCAATTTTGAGCATAAAATAGTCATATTGTAACCAGAGCACCTCTGTGATTGACACAGTATGCTCCAGTGCACCTTCTGCATAGACTCAGTGCGATTTAGTGTTCTGTCTCTAGCTGTGGCTTGCGTTGATCCCTTTAGGGTCATTTTTCCCATCTAGGAACTGGACACTTTTGTCAATTTTCAGCAGTTTGAATTGCTTGTTGGATATAGATTAGATATTGTCTCTGAAAACAGTCTTTGTTTCCTTATTTCGACTCAATTTAGACTGGATTGTTGAATGTTTTTTATGTATCTGTTTTATCATTTGCATTCCATTGTCAAAAAGTAGTTTCGATCGATTGTTTTGTCAAAAATGGGGTGTCGTAAAGTCTTCCTTCATAAATAATTGATTGATCTATTTGTGAAATTGATTCATATTTTCATTTAAAGTGTCAAAAATCTTCATTTCTTTAAAATTTGAAAGTGTCATTTAGTCATCCTTTCGATTTAAGAGAAATTGTCATAAATCAACATTTTTTATGAAAATAGTTTTTGAATCATTTGTGCATTAGTTTTTCTTATTGCATCATTCACATTAAGAGAAACTGAAAAGGAATACATGCAATTACATTTTAGAGTTTGAGCTTGTTTGTTCAAAAGGAATGGTTTAGGGGATTGCATTAGTTTGTGCTCTTTGTTGTTTGTTTAGAAAGTACTTGTATGCTCTATCCCTCATAGCTAGTATTTGCATTGTTGAAAACAAATGGAAAGACTGCTTCTCATTCTAGTTGCATTCTTAGGAATTTCAAAAAACATCTTGTGGTGAACCCTCAAAGGCAAATTTTAAACAAGATCAACCTAAAATTTACATCAATTAACCTAATAACGCATTGGAACTTAACGAAAACATCTAGAGGTCTAGGCTAGAGACTTGTTCCGGCGTCTTAAAACCTAGTGGTTGTCGTTTTCATTGAGGTTGGGTGATTCCTCCTCTTTGATTCGACAAGTACTAGTATGGACTTGTGCTCCCTGTACTATCGAGTATATAGTGGGAGACTCCAATAGGTTTAAATCCTTTATCCCTAGGAAGTCGAGTCTTCCGCCTTACTGATCACAATGCACTGAACACAACATTTGGGAAGACTGACTACCATACAGTAAATCCTTGGTAACTTCTCTTTCATTTATCACCAAGGTGTATATTGCAGTTTTCTGATTAGTTTGGTAAACCCTCTTGTCTAGAATCTCCACAGCAGTCACTTCCAATCCTTTTCAACTCCTTAAAAGAAAAGGTTCATCTGAGCACTTGTCCTTTTAGGCTCATTAAACATCGAAAGCGACTAGAGTGATATCTTGTTTTTTTCTCGACTCTTTAAAAATGAAAAAGCAAAGTTATGTTCTAGTGTCGTAAAATTTAATTGACCACGAATAACATCCTTGTTCTTTAGTTGAGTTTCGGTTGATAACAACAATAATAAATTTTGGAGGAAGATCAACCTCCACTCCATCGTTTGAGGAGAGTTACAAGAAAACCGCCCTTGCCACTGGAAGCGACTCCCATTCGGTTAAGGCGGACTTGTCAAACTAAGTCTCGTACTTCATCTGAATTACCAGAGCTACCTATCATGGCTAGTAATGAGCCTCAAGTTACTCCAACTATTTCTGGTACATCTCTTACACAAGAAGAAGTTACACAACTACCTGAGGCTACTATAATGGAAACGAGTCAACAAGTAACTGAAGTTGATTCACAACTTGAAGTTAATCAACTAGAAATTATTTCAGAACTTGAACTGGTTCAATTGGAATTTGATCCCAGTTGAAACTGAAGACATTCTTGAACTTGAAGTTGTTCACAAACCTTCCCTTGAAACTGAAGTTCTTTTACCAGAACATTTGGACTTTGACCTTGAACATTCCGAAGTTGTTACTGAAATACCTCAGTCATCTGTAGTTCCTGAAACTCTGTCTTTAACACTAGAAGTCTTTTTCGGACTTGACGGTGAAATCCTTCCACCTGGATTAATTGTTGTAGAGGAAGAAGCTGAGGAAGATTCTACTACTGGGAATCCACATCATTTTGGACCTGGTTTGTATCCTTATTCTCAATCTCTTCCTTGTTCTGCTTCTGCCTCAGAGATCCCACTTGATTCATTAGGTAAACTTTTGGGTGAGTTAACCATGGTAGAACAACTGCAAACATCTCTGACTACTTCATTTGATGCAGTTGCGGCAGAATCCTTTGCTGCTACTTCTTCGATGTTTACTATCACACTTGAGTCACATTTATATGGACAGTCATCTGTCCCAGTTGGTTACTAGTCTATGTCTGGAATCCACTCAGGGGTTTCTTCTTTGTCGTGGTCATCACCCATGTCACCATCAGGAATTTTACCTGGTTCTTCTTATCAGGGAAAACAATTTGATCCTACTTACCAACATCAAAGTGGACAACTCGGTGAAAAAAGACTCATATATCCTCTTAACACTAGACAACCACCATATGGTCAGTAGTATGCTTATTCACCACACCATCTCTATTAAGGAGGACAACCCTATGGTTATGTTATGTTGTATTCAGGTCAACCTGAAATGAGAGTCTGTCAGTGGCAGCCAACTATGCCACCACAACCAAGGCTAGTGTATCCAACACAACCTATGCAAACTGAGCTGGTTATATCGACCCAACCTGTCGTAACTATGGAACCACAGATACAAGATCAACCTGTTGTATCTCAACCTATGCAAGTTAGTTCTGCTACCTCGCAACCACAAGTTTTGAGTCAGAAAACCCAAACTTCTCAGGTTGTTATGCAACAACTGCTTGTTTCTAGGGTAAAATTACCTCAGGTTAGTCTGCCATTATCTGGAGTGACTCAAGTTGCTACAGGTTTTGTTTATTCTCAGCTTGGTCAAATTGGTGTTGGGGGCAATATCAAACTTCACAACTGATACCCCAACAACCTTGGCAGCCACAATATCCACAACCTCCTTTTCAGAATGTCCAACCTCAGTATGGGCCTTCTTTTCAAGCTCAACCTGGGAAGGACAATTTCAAACATATTAGGGTCCTGTGTATCAAGCCCAACCCAGTTACAGACAAATGGAAGGTCAACCTGGTTTTAATCCATATACCGGATATGTCCCACCGCCTTATCAAGGATATCCACCTTATGCGGGTATGCAAAGGCCTATGGCACAGACAATTCCATCCTATCCTGGATATGCTCAACCTGATTTGAATCGGCTGTTGTCATTTGTGGCAACTCTAGAATTACCATATTTAAACCGGCTTACCAATGATCCAATTTTGTATGCACCGTGGTGGCCGGTAATTCCTCATAAGTTTCCTTCCAATATTTGAAAGTTTAATGGGAATCCTGGAGAAGACTCGTCAAATCATGTTATGACTTATCATTTATGGTGTTCTTCAAACTCCTTGAATGTTGATTCGGTAAGACTCCATCTTTTCCAAAGAACACTCACTGGTTCGGCTGCTAAGTGGTATATTGAATTGCTGAGAGCTTCTTTTAATAATTTCACTCATTTAGCCACTACCTTCTTGACCCACTTCTAATCACCAATTAGATATGAAATTGGAACAAAAATTTTGATCAACTTTTAAAAAATGACTTCTACTCACATATCAGATCATATTCATGAGTGGCGTCGTCATTGTTGATTAGTTAAAACCTATGTTCCTGATCAGCTTCGAGCTTAGTGGTTCATTAAGTCCTTATTTCCATCTATCACTGAGGATGTGGCTAAAGGTGGAGTCGTTACAGAAGAGAAAGTGATTGCTCGTGCCCAATACTTGGATTTAATTTACACACAATCTGGCATGCTCTATGAAAAAATTCCACATGCTCTACGCCTAAATCAATCCATTCCATCTCCATCATCGAATAGGGACTCTCATGTTGGAGATGGTGTGATCGGTTCCTTGAGCACGCAAATGACAAGTAGACCATTTGGTCAATCACTTGCCACGAATCAAACTATAAATGCATCTGAGGTTCCTGCTTCCGAGATTAATGCTGTGTCATTTGACAAAGGTAAGAATCAGAAGCAACCAGGAAGCAAGAAGAAAGGGAAAAATAAAAAGAAAACTCAAAACCCTCCTCAACAGAAATCATCTGATTCCTCTAATTTGGGAAATAAACCTCATTATCCATGTTTGATATGTAACAACGAGCGCTTTCAAGAGATTTTCCTCATCGCTCGGAATTTTCTAAGTTGTTAAAAACTTCTACTGCATCCGCAGTATTGATAGATCCGTTTCCGAATCCAGATACCAATATTGTTGCAACTGAAAATTCTTGCACATTGCAGGTATTAATGTTATCCATTGCAAAACCTAAAGATGAAATTTTAGTTCAAACATGTAGTAAAGATTATGGTAATCTGTCATCATCGTCAATAATCAGGCCATTGATCAACCTGGTTCTTCGACTTCGACCGCATCGGAAAATATTCCACTACCATTGCACCAGAATTAACAATAAAGCCACCTAAGGGAGTTATGCATAAATCAATGTTTAACTCTCAAGCTCGAGCTGCTCAAAATTATAACATATTAGAAGATCTTGCTCAGTCTCCTTCTGCTATGTCGACGCTTGAGTTATTACAAAATTTCCCCTCCGATAAGCAGGCCTTACTATCGGCAATAGGTGGAATAGATATAGTGGATTCTAATTTTGTGGTTTTTAATCACTCCGGATATACATTGTAGTTACCAGCACAACTAGCTTTTCTAATTCAGGTTAAAGCTCTCAACAAAAATATTCATCGAACAATTATAAATGAGGGAGTTTCTACCTGTATTATGTCAATGAGCTGCTCGAAAACACTGGGGTCACCTACGTTGTCAAGATCACCAACCACATTGAAGGCTTTTAATGGAAGAACTTATACTTCACGTGGGATTTTAAATAATTTGCAAGTAGAACTAGGGGGAAAAATGGTAACTATAGAAATTGAGGTGGTTGACGGACCCTTTGGTTACAACATTTTACTTAGAAAACCATGGGTTTATACTATGGCTACTGTTGTTTCCACGTACTTTCATATGATTTCAATTCCTCATAAAGGTGGAATAATAGTTATCAACCAAACCTCATTTTTTGCCTCTAGTTCTCAAGTTATGGGAAGCATTTCATTTGTTAACAGACCCCCACTTTCACTTCAATCTTTTGGTGTAGGTCTTTTCAAAGATCCCTCACTAATGGGTACTTTCACACTTCCTCCACCATTTGAAATGTCGGAAGTTGCAAGAGTCGAGACATGTAATATGCTATCCTCTACTTCATCTGATTTAAAGAGGATCACCAACAATTTTGAAGATGAAAGTTTTACTGAGTTTATGTCGCTAAGTCCCATCGAATTCACATAACAATCATTTTTTCTTGCTTGTGTGGCATTTCCACATCCACATTCACTAATTGTATGGGTAGATCATTCACTAGAATACGGTACTTCCTTCGATTCTTTTTCTTGTAGATATTCTACAAATGAGGAAATCATCCAATCAATGATTATAGGAGAAGAACCATGCGAATATTATCATCATCGTTCCCATCTTCCAGATTCCAGTGAAGATTATTCAGATGAGCTAGTACACCCTTCAATTGTAGATTTCTTTTTGAATTCTGTTAGAATAGATTCGACAGATTTTGAGCGTAATTTGTCTAACATAGAAGAAATCATTTCTATAGAAATTTTTACCAAGCCTAATATTGTAGAAAACAGTCATGTCATAAAATCTTGTTCTCATTTGGAACTAGATATTTACCGTGCTCTATTTTGTGAATTTAGAGATGTATTTGCATGGGCTTATGAGGAGATGCAAGGCATTGATTCAAGCATTATTGAACATAAAATCAAAATGTACCCTGATGTCAAACCAGTACGATAGTGGCTTTGACTTGTACATCCAAAGAAAGTTGTTGCCATTAAGACAGAGGTTGAAAAACTTTTGCATGTTGGCTTCATTTACCCTGTACCTCTTACCGATTGGGTATCAAATATTGTTCTTGTGATGAAAAAATAAGGAACAATCTGAGTGTGTGTTGATTACCAGGATGTAAATAAAGCATGTCCAAAGGAGAATTATCCTACACCCTTCATCAACCAGATTATTGATGAATGTGTCAGGTGTGAAATCTTTTCATTCATGGATGGATTTTCTGGCTACAATCAAATCAATATCCACCCTAAGGATCAATCAAAAACTGCATTTATTTGTCCCTAGGGCACATTTGCGTATAGAAATCTACCTTTTGGTTTGAAGAATGTAGGGGCTACATTTCAAAGGGAAATGAACTATGGCTTCTATGACATCAAGAACATTGTACAACCATATCTTGATGACTTGCTTGCGCATTCACGAAAGCGGACTGACCACCCACAACAACTTAGAGCAATATTCTTACAGTGTTGACACTACAAAATAAGACTCAATCCACACAAGTGTGTGTTTTGTGTTGGCTCTAGTCGATTGCTTGGATTCATGGTCTCAAAAGATGGAATTCAACTTGATTCGACTAAGGTTCATGCAATTCTTGACTTGCCTCCACCTTCGAATTTATTAGAGTTACATAAATTTCAAGGGAAGGCAAACTTTCTAAGGAGGTTCATTCCAAACTATGCTGAAATAGCTAAAGATTTTACTCGTCTATGAAGAGAGAGGTAACCTTCCATTGGGATCAGGTTGTGCAAGATTCCTTGAGTGCTCTTAAGGATTCCCTGATTAGAGCATCATTAATGTATGCCCCAAATTATCAACAAGACTATTACCTGTATCTCGCTGCTGTAGATACAACCATCGGAATGGTTTTTGTCCAAGAAGAGGATGGAATAGAACATCCAGTATATTATTTGAGCTGTAATCTCAATGATACAGAAAGGAAATATTTGTATGTGGAAAAGTTAGCTTTGGCAGCTTTTCAAGCTTTGCAGAGGTTTCATCACTATATTCTCCTTCGTAAAACTACAATTATCTCCGATTGAAACCCTATGACATACATTTTGTCACATCAATTGCTGGGGGGCAAGTACTCGAAATGGATAGTTATGTTGAAGGAATTTGATTTGGAATTCATTAAGTCTAAGTCAAAGAAACCTCTCATATTTGTTGAACTACTTTCCAATCTTCCCTCATCCTCCAACGATTCAACACCAGAAACATCAATCTTGGATGAGTCTTTGTTTCTCATTTCATCAGGTGATCTATGGTATGGAGATATACTGATCTATCTCCAGACCCAAGATTTTAGGCCCGATACCTCTCGCTCTCAACAACGATGAATACGATACCAAGCCAAAAATTATTTGATCATTGGTGACACGCTTTAGCACCGTGGTATCGATACAATTTTACGTAGGTGCCTCACCCATGAGGAGGCCGAGAAATCTTTGAATGAATGTCATTCAGGTGCTTGTGGTGGAAATTTCTCCGGATATGCAACAACACAGAGAATTCTCCGTGATGGTTACTTTTGGCCAACAATATTCAAAGATTACATAATTGCTGTCAGAAGTTGTCATGCATGTCAAATATTCAATCAGAAAGCTAGACTACCACTTGCACCTTTGCATCCAGTAGTTGCTGTTGGACCATTCGCTAAATGTGGCATTGATTTCATGACATGTAACCCCACCTCGACCAGGGGGCATGGGTATATTATAGTCACTTTTGACTATCTTACCAAATGGGCTGAGGCAATGCCTACATTAAACAACAACGGCGAAACGGTTACATTATTTTTCTTCAACCGCGTGGTTGCCAGGTTTGGTGTACCACAGGCCATAGTTATAGATCATGGATCGTATTTTCGCAATCACACGATGGTTTAGTTAGCTGCCAAATTGGGATTGTCACATGATAGTTCTACTCCATGTTATCCGCAAGCTAATAGACAAGTTGAGGCTATCAACAAGGTCCTTAAGTGCATGTTACAATGAATGATTTGAATTCATAAAAGAAATTGGCATTTAATCTTGTACTTGGCTTTGTGGGCATATCAAACCTTGGTGAGAAATGCTACCGAATTTACACCCTTTTAGTTGGTGTACGGCTTGGAAACAGTCTTGCTGATTCAATGCGAAATTTCATCACTCAAACTCGTAATCGACCTGATACCTGACACTTCTGAGGAAGAAGCACGTTTCTTGGAATTAATCCATCTGGATGAAACCCATCGTGATGCCGCATTGGCTAACGAAGCACACAAGAAATGGGTAAAGGCACAATATGATCAAAATGTCAAGTCTCGAGGTTTCTCAGAAGGTGACCTGGTCTTGCTTTATGATCAGGAGTCTGATAAAATTGGAGCAGGAAAATGTGAACCACTTTGGATGGGCCCTTATATTGTTAAGCGCGTTTTGATGAAAGGTGCCTATGAGTTAGTAGATTATGACGGAATTCCATTGTTTAAGCCCAGAAATGGGTTGTACTTCAAACGTTACTATGCTTAATTAAGTATGGTAAACTCATGTAAATATGCTTGGATTGCATGTGTGAGTGTGTTTATTTTAGGGTTTTTATTTGGTTGAGTAATCCACTTCGCCTTTGTTGTAGATGTTGAACTTTTCGGAACTATTTGTTGGTTACTCTGATGGTGCTGGTCATAGTACACAGAACCTATCTTCTGTAGCATGGGCTATTTTCGCTCCGAGTGGCGAGTTAATGCGTTTTAGAGGGATTTGTATTGGTTGATAGACAAATAATATCGTTGAGTATAGTGCGTTTATTGAACTTCTCTTTGATGAAATTTCACTTGGAATTCGTCGAATCATCATTAGGCTAGACTCAGAGCTCGTCATGCTACAAGTTACTGGCATTTATACTATCTGAAACCCAACAATTCATCATATGTTCCTTAGAGTTCGTATTTTGGAAAGGTATTTTGAGTTTATTCAATATCAACATATTTCCAAAAGTCTAAACACATTAACTGACTCTCTAGCAAATTATGTGTTAAATAGACATTTGCAACATATGTAAAGTAAATATTTTCAATTAGAATCATCAGTTGGATAGTATTGCATCACTCAGTCATAATAAAGCCCTGAAACTAAATTGTAAAAAGTTTTTACAAACAATTTGTGTCAAAGAGAAAAATTGGTCATTTGACCCAAAAAGTAAAATGTATGCAGTAAAAGTATCCTAGTAAACTAGTGGTGCTCATGATAGCACGTCACTGCCTGTGATATCATGTGCAAGAGCCTCATCCAGCGACTCGATACACCGATGGTGTGGCACTGCAGTCGCATAGGTAACTCCTCAATCCGAACATCTGGAATGCCCAGGGTTAATCCCTCTATGTGATCTTGCAATTCAGCTAGAGTCTCGGCCAAATCCAAGTCTCGCAGAACCGCTCTCCCTACAGGTCTCTGTGTTGGTCCAGCTACATCTCGTGGGTCTCCCACAGGTTGAATAGGTTCGATATCTGTATGCATAAAATAAAATTTGATTTTTTTAGTCTTGGAAATAATCAACAACACAAAAATGCAAAAACTTTAAAAATCTAAAAAACACTTGGTCAAACAGTTTATCAATAACACCCCACATAGCTCTAGCTAGTAGTGGTAAATCTACATCACCACGAAAATCCATTCCTAAATATGGATATTCTATGAAATTCATCTCCTATCGATTGAACCATTCAAAGAATGTAGGGGTAAATACAATTGAAGAATGGGCACGATGCCTAGCCATAAGATCTGTCCACCTCTACATCTGTGGGTCTCTTGGTCCAGATACACCCAGTGAAATGAGTTGTGGCTACAACAGAGGTATTCTCTCCAAGGAAAAAGAAATCACAATTGATCCATAGCCGAAATTCTTGATATTTCCTCTTTTTACCTTGGACAGTTGCTCTTTCACAGATGAAAAGACAACACCACACCAGTTGAACACTTTTGGCTCTAAACATTCCAAGGCATACTACATGTATGATTTTTTAGCCAAATGAAGCGTAGAACTGCCATCTAATTTGGCAATGGTAAAAAGGATCATCCTTAGTGGTAAATCACTAACATCCTTGATAAGTATCCTTCCGTCTCTGCTAGGCTGGGCACCCTACCTATAGAACTGTCGCACATAATCGTTCACTGGTCTATCCCCGTGGGCAAGTCCTGTTAGTGAATGGGGGTACCCGTCCTCGACAGTCTAGTTAGGAAGTATATATCATCGATGGTAAAAGGGACCTCTTTGTCCCGAATGTGAAAAGACTAATCGGTCAGATCCCATGATTGAATAAGGAAATGTAGAAGATCGATCTGCTGCTGGATGTTGGATAACTAAAAATACTTGAGTAATCCACAATTTCTTAGGGCCTCGACTATTCCCTGATTACTAAAGGCTATGATATCTTATTCTTCATGCTCTAGTTCTCTCCATATGATTACCATTTTAATTCTTGAATTGGAAAAAGAAACCCTAGGGACCTCAAAATCCTAAAATGTTCTTGACTAAAACAGGAGATAAAAAGAATGAAATGAAAGAGAAAAAAATTAGTTCCTACCTAGTCCAAACAACACAAGGAATGATCCCCTCAATCCTCTGCGATCAACTAGTGAACTTCGGGAAGAAACTACTCCAGAGATTAGAAGGTAAAACGAGATGGTGAGAATGAATAGTAATAACCGATTTTTATGTTTATTTCTTGCACATTAATCAAGTAAACATTGGTTTTCATTTATTTAATCCATGAACATGTATTGTTTAATCTTTTGATGGAATCTTGAGCAGGATTAACAACTAGCAAGCAGTTATGATGTGCTTACATGTAAATTGAACATCTTTGACCACAAAGTAAACTTTTATCACTTTTTCGAGCTTTATTAAAAATGAAAAGGAACCCCCTGAAGTCATCTTTAAGCTCTTTTCAGACTCTCTAAACATGAAAATATTGCCGAGCGCTTGTCATTTCTCGCTCATTAATGGATTAGAATCGATATCTACTCAGTATAGTTTTACCCCTTCTTTGGGCTGAGATAGATTAACTACGAAAACGTACTCATTATTCAAACATGATCAATAGGCTCTCTCTTGTATTGTTTTATGCTTTTTTGGACTTGAGAGGCAAATGCATGAAAAAGAATTTGTGGAGTTTTCTTTCAGTCCATTTTCAGACTCTCTAAATGTGAAAAGGATTGAGTTATCTTTGTCGTTAAACTCGTTAAAAACATTAAATAGCGACAAACTTGTCCATCTAGACAAGACCAAGTTTTACCTTTGCTAGACTCGTTAAAACATCAAATAGTGATGCATTCACCCAAAGGGTGGAATTATACAACAAGCATATGTTATCCTCCTCAATATTGATAAAAACCTTTGCTAGACTCGTTAAAACATCAAATAGTGATGCATTCACCCAAAGGGTGGAATTATACAACAAGCATATGTTATCCTCCTCAATATTGATAAAAAATAAAGAGGTATTGGTCATAAATGACTGGGGAAAATGGGAAAAAGCCAAGAAAAATTTATGGTAGCAAGTCGATCTTGAATATGACACTTTCACCTCATCACCGTGACTATGTGCGTTGGGTCATTTAGCTTGATGGTTATCATACTGTTGGTCTATCATACCATCCATCACTTTATTTTGGGTCAATTCCACCAATACACTTCAGTGTCATCGATATGTTCAAGAGAAGTCATTCAGTTCAAAACTTCATCCATTACAATATAGTAAACCTTCATTTTCATGCCCGCCATTCTTGAACCTTGTGTCGTCAGTCAATGTTTCATCTCAAAAATCTTTTACCTCATTTCTTATCATTGATGTGGGATACATCAAGGCCCTCCTGCAATGAGTCACTTCTTGTCGACATTAGCACATCATCCAAGAAGTTGACTTAGAAACACCCCTTTAGTACCTTGAGACTTGCATACATCAATGGTAGGCTTCTCGCTTCCGACGATAGGTTGACATCACTGGCCTTCGACCGAAAGACATTGTATGGTGTTTGACATCAAATCATTTATTCACACCATGCAGAATGTACTACAATACCTTTAAGGTCGTTATCATTATCGGTGATTCCTCTCGCGTCTATTAACGGCTTACATCATTGGATGGTAATTAGACGATGTCTCTCCATGTTCGACCTTAGATCATTTGTTCACATGGTTAGACTTGTACATTGAGTGAAGATTGAATGAGATTGAAGACCCCAGATCTAGTTTCCTTCCGTTTCGAAATATTCTCTCTAAGTGGTAAATCATCTCACTTGACATGTTTATTTTCGACTTCATGCTTTAGGGGGCAACTGTTACTGGTCAATTAGGGTAGATCAACCCCACCTTCCAAATCCATATTATTAGGGTCCATCAATCCCTAATTCAGTTGTGTTCTTTCCCTAATGTAGTTAACCTACATCATGCTTTCCTCCCAAGAATTTCCATGTCACCATTCCTCCAAAAAATGCCCCTCAAGAGATTAGCACAGGTGGCCCTTTATCAGGCTACATTGCAATGTAGGAATTGCACTGTCTGGGTGCACTGCAGCGTAGTTGGCCTTTGTTTCACCCGCGCTGAGTGAGATTCATTGAATTTTGAAATGATTCCTTTGGATTCCTCATCCAATGGATGCTTCTGGAAGTTTCCAAATGGATTGAGCTCGTTTTTTAATGAGGAAGAGGATGAATGAAACTTAATCCATTATCCCTTCCTCCATGGAACCACTTCCCAATTTTGGCAAAGCATTCATGAGGGTCATTAATGGCTTAAGCTCCTCCATTCAGCTATAAATTGACCAAGCATTCAAAGGCTGGTCTAGGTTGGAATTTCTTTGGCTAAGGAAATGATGTTTGAATGAGATTAGTAAGAGTATTGTAATGATGTCAAATTGTTGCTTCATGAGGAGAGAAGGATTTGAAGATGGAAGGATGACACTGAATCGAGCATGAATCTTCATGGGTTGTAATATTTCCTTCTATTAATAAATAATTCTAAGCCTTTTCCATTCATGTGTTTATATGATGTATATCATATTTTGGATTCTATGATATGTTTAGTTAACGGATCATTATTGTATGCTTTGATGGGTTTCTGTCTCGGCTTGTGTGCAGGTACTTTCCAAGCGAGTTAAGTATGGAAAGGAGTGGTGAAATTGGTCAAAGGAGAGAGGGATCAAGTGAAAGATACAGGTTGGTTCCTTTCCTTCCTACTCTTATCTATTAATTATAGAAAAAGTAGCAAATTACTTTGTCTGTTATTTCTAGACTAGCTACTAGGTCTAGAGGGTTAGGCATTTGAAGAAACACTAAATTTTCCCTAAACACACACTCAAGTGCTTCAAATGGTCCTCCTTTGACTACGAATAGATATTAATATCATCAAGATATATTACTAAAAATTTGTCCTCCTCGACGAAAGTTATTTCCATAGCTCGCTAAAATGTCGCTCCCGCATTCATCAAACCAAATGACATCTTGGAATATTTGAATGTCCCCCATGGTGTAGTAAATGCAGTCCTATCTTTGTTTTCTTGGTGAACCAAAATCTAGTTATACTCTGAAAAACCATCCAACAATGACATTCTCCTTGCACTCAGCACTTTGTGAAGGATGTGATCCACTTTTGGCAGTGGATAGTTGTCCTTGAGTGATAACCTGTTCAAGTGTCTAAAATCCACACATAATTTGATTTATCCTGTCTTTTTTCTAAATGGTACCAAGTTAGATAACCAATTAGAAAATCTGAGAGTTACTATAATGCCATCATCAAATAATTTTCTTACCTCCTTCTCAATCAAAAGAAACAAAATCGGGTTTTTTTTCCACATCTTATGTTTGAAAGGCATTTGATTCTCTTTGATTGGTATTGTGTGCTGGATGATGTCTTTATCATACACTTTTAGGTCCTCATTTCCCCACGAAAATACATCAGAAAATTCACTCAACAAGTCCAAATATTTTTGCTTCATCTCTAGACTCAATGTCTTGGACAACTTAATCATCTTTCAGTTAGTTGTTGTTCCTATGTTGCATTTTTCCACTCCATCCATAGTAGGCACCAACTTTGGCCTCTTGGCCACATCATTCTGTTCAATCATCTCTTCCAAAGTTACTAGCCCTCTTGGAATGACATTATCTTTAAGCTGCAACACTTTTCAATTCAGACCCTTACTTGTCCAATTTTTCTTTTATCTAATTTATAAATCTCTCCTTATCAATATCTTCCCATTCACAGTCCTTTTCCAACCTCATTTTAGAAAATTTCTCCTTCATTAACAAAAATTTTTCCATCTGCTTGTCATTTTCAAAAACTTGTCGATACTTCATGTTATCTGGGACAGTGGGTCTGTATTTTACTTCCACTCTATACTTGCCTCTCATACTATTAGAAATATCAAAATCTGAGGTCAATGTAGCCAATGCATCTGCAACTGCATTCTCTCTTCTAGTAACAACTAAAAAATCATATTCAGAAAAAATATGCAAGTAATCTAGGACAACATTCTGATAATCTCACATATGAGGATAGTTCGTCTGATACTCACCTTTAA
This sequence comes from Pinus taeda, assembly GCA_000404065.3. Lineage (NCBI taxonomy): Eukaryota > Viridiplantae > Streptophyta > Pinopsida > Pinales > Pinaceae > Pinus > Pinus taeda. The sequence continues at coordinate 24,099 of APFE031280769.1, read as the reverse complement.
CTTTCTTAACGACTAAGTCTGAATCCCCATAGACATCTATCCTTATGGCTCTTGATTTCTTCAAAACGCACTGACCCAAAAAGAGCACTTCATACTTTGCCACATTGTTGGTACAATAAAAAACTAATTTGTATGAACAAAGCTTGGTCTTTTCGACTTCTGGGCTGACTATCCATACACCTGCTCCAAAAAAATCTCTGCTTGTTGCCTCATCAAAATACATGGTTCAAATGCACTGCTTATTCTCATATTTTCGAACTTGGCAACTTCAGCCTCAAGGTTAAAGGGACTTGGTGTTTTTTCTGTTTCTTTATGAACACATCTTTCTTTTCTATTGTGTCCCTAGAAGGATCCTCTCTCCTTTGTAGAATACTGATGGGAGGTTCTTTCTTTTGGCCACTAGTGCTTGGGATATTTCTTAACATTACTAGCTTCCATGTATTTCTTTGCTACCACATCTTTCTTTTCTACATTGTTGTTCACTATTTCCTTCATTGTTGCACTGTTGTTCACTACTTCCTTCTTTGTTGAATTGCTTCCAACATTTATTTTCTTTAGATTATATTGTCTTTGAACTTGCATGATAGAATTTTGGTACCTTTTCTTGTACTCTTCATATTTGGTCATCAACATGTCATTTTGGGTTTGAGCAAGCAACAATTCTTCCTCTTCTGATACAAAATTCTCGAACTGCTATTTTTCTTGATCTTGTCTGGTCAAATACATAGATTGTTGCCCATCACCAAAGAAAATAATTTGATCCCCCAGGAATTGCTCATCCTCCTCATCTTGTTCTTGGGCATAATTTTTCTAAGAAGGTGGTCTTACTTGCTTCTGTGACTGCTCTGGACCCTTCTGCTCTCTTGGCTTGTTTAGCACTTTTGGCTACCTTCAAAAATTTGGATTTCAAATTTGTGGACCCACCTAAGGTTCTCTAGCACTAGCTCGATCAATCAAAACCATCTTTTCCATTGTCTTGACCAAAGTGTCCAACTTTTCATCAGAGGAAGTGGTAAGCTCCTCTTTATTGGTGACTCTTCTCTTAGTCTTCATCTTGGATTTCTTTTCCAACAAATTGGCCTGCACACAGACTGTGTTGTTTTGCATGTCTTCAAGCATTGATGGATTTCTTTCCCTAAGTTGATAGGCCATCTCAGGGTCAAAACCATTGGGATAATGGAGTAAAGAAATTCCAAGAGGAGGTTTTATTGCTATAGGAATGGAATTATACACTTTATTAAATATTACAAAAAATCCTTGGACACTTTCACCATGATACACTTTTAGTTTGTCATACTCAGCAAGGATTTGTAAGGGATTCTTCTTCTCGCCCCATCTTGCAAGAAAAGCATCCTCCAATTCTTGATAGTTGGCAAAATCTCCGAGATGAGTAATCCTAAACCACTTCTTAATGTCACTGGAAAAACTCTAAGAAAATAGTCTAAGTTAACATCCTCATGGTTTGCTTCCTCTAAATCTACAAAATAACTGACTTTATCCACATGTTTCTTAGCTATAACTTGCCATGTACCGTCATATTTAGAAAGTCGCTGACCATATTTTTTAGGCAGATCATGCAACTAGGCTGGAAGAACCAAAGGAGCATACCTAGCCGCCATTGGTAATGTTTGAGAAAATATTGAAATAGTTGTGGTATTGGGAACAGAAGAAGGTAAAACAATGGTTTGGGAATCTGTTCTAATAGGAGATTTATGGAAAACAAACAAAGAAGAATTTGTTTTAACAAATGAACTTATAGGTGGTGCGAAAAATGAATCAACATATGCTAGGAAAGCAAGGGAGAAATGACCATCAATTGAAATAGGACTAGTAGGCTGAGAATTCTCTAATTTTTAAACAGTAGGCTGCAATAAATATACCAGATTTTGAAATTTCTGAGACTCAACTAATGCACTTTTATCAAGCTCACCGAGATCATATTTTACAGGAATAGTAATGTTTATTTAGGCAGATTCATCTATCACAATATCAGAAATAGATTTTTCAGATTTTGTCTTGAACAAAGAAATTTCGAAAATCAAATCAAACTCAATATCTTCTAAAGATAATAAACCCTTAGGCAAAGAACAAGATTAGCCAAGAGGGATGCTAATGGTTTGATTTTCTTCAGTGATCTTCTTCTTTCTAAGGAGACTTTTAGGATTTTTGACAACCTTTGGAGGATTAGAGTCTGGATTTTCTCTGGTATGCCTCTTAGAAGCCATATTTCCTCACACAAGTTTTCATGCAGCCGGTTCCACTACCAGTCAAGATGACTTTACAAGTTTAAGCCTATGACGTAACTCTCAAAATTAAGCATCTTATCAGGAAAAGTTAGAATCTCACATTCCCCGGCAACAATGCCACTATGTTAGAGCTCTATGAATCATTTTAGGCTGAAGGAAAAGGGCCACAAAGGTAACTGCCTATAACTTTTGGCTAGAAACTAGTATTTTCTAGCCAGAGGGGGCTCCCTCGCTCAAAAGAAACCTAAAAATGGAGGCTTTGAAAGCACATATAAGACATAGACCAGATCTGAAGAGTGTTTTTAAATTTTAATTGGAAATTGGTGAAGGGTTTTGGAATAATTGATGCATGTGATCATAAAATTACTGGCTCTTCATACCTATGAATTTACCATCCAATTACATGCACAATGGATCGTATAGCACAAACTTCGAATAGGAAAGACAATTTGTAGTATATGGAACATGGACATAAAAACACTCATCCACAATAATAGAACAAATGAGACTTTTGTTACTGCATTTTCAATGGGTGAATAGTCAGAGGGAAAACAAAAACATTTAAAGGCATAATACATTCCATTTGCAACTAAAACATTCGACACAACTAAACAAGAGCATAAAAGATGAATTCTAATTTAGTTGCTCCATTAAACCCTTAAAGAAGACATAGGAGGAAAATAAATAAGATCATAGATACATGAGAGAAGAACCATTTGTTGAAAATGACAACAAGAAATGCTATAAATAGAAATGATAAAAATAGCATTGCTATAAATAGTAGTTTGGGTACCAGTGCTGGACATAGAAACAAGGAATGAAAAACGGAAGTGCTAAAAATAGCATTGCTACAAATAACATTTCGGGATGGATTCTTATTTTAGTTAGTCCCTGAACTAAAATAGAGAAGTAAAATTCGAATTTGATCTTAGCAGTTGTTTGTAAAATAATTAATTAATTCATCTTGAGTTAATTAGTTGTAGAAAATGAAACATGAAGTCTATGTGGGGATATGCAACAATTTCTCCATTAATTGAGGAATTTAGCCATTAGTTAAAGAGATAAGGATGAGTTGTAATTAGTTGGCTCAGTTAACTGAGTCAAGTCTAGTTAGATTAGTTCAAACAATTTGTTGAATTAATTGTGAGTTCATTTAGTTAATGCATGCATGCATGTAACTGTTGCACTTTAGATAACTGAATATTCTCTCATAAATATCTCATGCATGTCAGTTCAGATAGAGACCCAGTTGAGATCAGAGGAAGGGATAGTGTACTATCAGTTGGAGGATTTTTCCTATATAGGAAACTCATCCATGCAGAAGGAATTATCTCCTTCAGGTTTGTGCAGTTATTTCTCAGCCAAGTGAGCATTGTGAGGTGGGAATTCGCACAAGTGGAAGCACTGGACCCCAGGAAAAAATGCGCAAGGAAATAGGAGGCTTGGAGGGCAGAAGAGAAGGTTTGTGAGAAGCCTTTGACTGTCTATGAGTAGCAGTTGGATTGCAGAGGGAACAGGATAACTTGTGAGCTGATTCTTTTTGTAACTTGAACATATTTCCACTTGTATGATAATATAGAGATTGGGGTTTTAGGCTGAGGCTTTCCCCAGGTTATTTCTTCTGTGTTATGTGTGATTGATTTCTCATTCTCAGTTATATGTGTTCTCATTGATCTTGCTCAATTCCATTAAGCTTCCACAAAGTTTGTTGTAGAAGTAGATCTTGTATTTTTCTTTAGTATATTGCATAATCTGTTGATTTACAGTAGAAATTTCTACACCATTTTGAAGCATCATACCTTATTACCCTTATCTTCTGTAGTAGGTTTTTAGGGTTCCTTTGTATTTACCTTTCCTTGAGCTGCTTGTATGGCTGCCTCTTTGAGCTCTCAGTTTTGTCTTTTCGAGAATACTATTTTTGTTGTGACTTAGCAAGAACATCTTTCTTCCTAGTTATCTTTGGATCCTTTTCCTCTACCTGGTCTGTTTCAATCCCTTTCACATTCTCTTCTTGCTTGTCCTCTGGGATAACATCAATTGTGTGAGGAGTTGGCTCCTCAACATCCTTCTTGACCTTTGACCTAGTTCTAGATCTCAACAACAATTGTTCATCCTTCACTGTATCCTCTGTTGTCAATTGAACCTTTGTTTTTTTGAACTCTGCTACATGAACCTATGTCACCTAGTCCTTCTTCTTTCCTTTTGTACTTTTCATCTTGCTTAAATTTTTGTTGGGGTTCCCTTTTGGTTTCTCACTTGGATGCTCATCTTCACTTGATTTTCCACTGTCTTGGTCATTGGTTCATCATGTGGTTATTATTTTTCTTCACAAATCTCCATTGGTGAAGAATCTATTTGAGGCAATAAACCAGGACTTGACAAAAAGCTAGACCAAGAAACCTTCCTTTTCTCAAGTTCAAACATGACCAGGATTTTTATCAAGGAAAAATGGAATAAGCTTGAAATATTATTATCTTTCTTAAGTTGTACTTTCTTTTCCATCCTTCCCAAACTCTTAAGAAAATAATAAGGTAAGTTCATGGTCTTCTTAGCTGTAAAGTGCACCAGGAGTCTGAGGTGACTCTACTGAACCTACCTTCCCAAGTGAAATACCTTTGTATAACTTTAAGCAACTGACTGTGATGATTTTGAAGGTATGTGCTAGGGAAGGTTGTATCAAAATTATTTATAAAAAGTCGTTTGAAAAATTCTTAGAAGAATGATGCATTAAGATCACTCCATATGAAGGAATGCCTATAGCATCAACAACAAATTTCTCTATAATTACCATCTCTAAGTCTCCTAACCTGACCTTTACATCCTTGAAACTAAAAGAAAATAGACTGATCAACTGTACATGATGACCCACTATTTGAAACTTCTCACAGAAATGAATGCACCTAGTATTCTCAAAATCTTCCCTAATCGTTGGATTAGAGTTTACGAGTGCTAAATTTTTAGGTTCTACACGCACAATTTCCCTCCCTTTTTTGTTTTCAGTAGGAGCCATTGACTTATGTACATAGGGCATGCTATTTAAACCTTGTGGGAGACTATGTGGGCAACAAAAGTGATACAGAACCCTGCCTTTGGAAAACAACAACCAAAAGTATATATGATAGACATGTTGCACAATGATGAGATGGTGTATTGATAGCTTCAAAGGTGACAGATTAGTTTCACGACTCTATAGACTTTAACCCTAGACTAACTCAACGCAAATCATATTTTTAAAAGCAAGAGCTTGCTTGGAAACAAAGTATGTGCAATGACTTTACATTGGAGGCTAATCACAACTTATCAAAATTTTCATTAGGCAGTAAATGTTGTAGGATTTTGAAAATCCGAAATCAAGTCGTGTTGACGTTGTATGACTTTGGGAATATTTTGCACAACAATTGTGTAGTGCTCTATGTGTAGTAACGACTGAATAACACCTCTGTGCAGTAATCAACTTCTGCAGTCACTGCAGCTGTGTCTTTCGATCCTTGGTTTGGCTGCAAATCAAATTTCATCCAATCAAATTAAATTGGAAATAAAAAATGTAGGCAACTGTGTGAAGAATATGGTGGTCTGTTCATTCCATTTGAATTTTCTATTAATTTGTCCTGTAATGTGATGTCATAAGGTGCGTCTGTGAAAAGTATGATGGTTTATGTATGGTAATAATTAGAAAGACTGATTGGATATAGGACTTTGAGTAGTGGAAGAGAATATAATGGTAGTGTCATATATGATACGAAATCATAGCCTTTAGGAGGAAAGATTTAGGATGGAATGGGAATTATGAAAGTTATATGTTTATGAATAGGGAATCATTAAATGAATAGGGAGATAGAGTATGTGATTTACTAAATGAATAATGGGAGATGGGAAAATGTAGGATGTGGGTTATAATATTAGGGAAAAAATGAATAGACTAGAAGGGGAAATGAAAGGTGTTGCTCTTAATGGCCACCTTGCTTTGAGTAGTAGGATTTTCAATTATCATTGATTCAAGTAAACCTCCTCACAAGCCCATTATTGTCACATACCCCATGACTCAATTACTCAATAATTTTTACAATATTTCCCAATAACTCAAGACCACTTCATGCTTTTGAGTGAACCTCTTGATGAGTAAACTCATGGTGATGTTTTTGATAGTGACATTTGAACTTACGACAACGACAATGACTATAAGTTTGATTTATTCAAACTGAAAATTAAGTAATTCGAATACATTCGACAAATGTAAAAATACTAACCCTAACAAAATGTAGATTTAATCTAGTTTAATTATTTGTAGACAAAATATTGAGATTTGTTGCATTATAAATAAATAGAATTTAAGATTTAGAGTAACTTCTAATAATAATAATAATGTTTTTTTTATAATAATAATAATTAAAAAAAAAATGAAATTGTAACTCACTATTAGTATTTATATTGATAGCATCTAATTTGAATAGATGTAGAACTATACTATATCATAACCAATATAGAGTTTAAATATATTGTTCATATCAAGCCATATTTAGGTCACCCAGTATATCAAAATACATTTACCGCAGTTAAGAAATTCTATCATTAACTGAATTTGAAGAAAGCGGTGGCTCAATTTGTTGCTAGATGATTGGAATGTTAGTAGGTAAAACTAGAGTGTAAAGATTATGTAGTTTATTATAGCCTATTCTGATTCTATATTGGAAATGGGAGGTCATTTTCATGGACTTCATCATAGGTTTGTCGAGGACATCGAAACAACATGATTCCACCATGGTTGTGGTTGACATGTTAAGTAAGGTCACTCACTTCATTATAGTTAAATCTATGAATTCAACTAGGGAGGTACCTCAAATTTTCATAAGAGAGATAGTAAGATTGCATGGTGTTCCCAAGAAGATCATAAGAATGCGATGCCAAGTTCACTTCCAGGTTTTGGAAGGAGTTGTTTGCAGCTTTTGGGCCAGAGTTGGATTTTAGCACAACTTATCATCTGCAGAAAGATGGAGAGACAAAGAGGGTTAACACCATTCTTGAGTATATGTTGAGGATGTATGTCATGCATCAACAGGGGAATTGGAGGAGTATCTTCCACTGGTAGAGTTTGCATATAATAATTGGTATGTAGAGTCCTTGAAGATGAGTCCATTTGAGGTTCTTTATGGGCAGAGTTGTAATACTCCTATCAATTGGAGTGATCCAAAGAACATGGTGTTGATTGGACTGGATATGTTTGCAGGAGATGGAACAAAAAATGGAGGTTATTAAGAGGAATTTGAAGGAAACATAGTACATGCATAAGAGTTAAGAAGATAAGCACAAAGTATTCAATAATTTTTAGGCTGGGGAGTATGTGTGCTTGCACATCAAACCCAAGAGGAGACCTTTGAGGATAGGGTCATGTGTTAAGTTGGCACATTAGTATTGTGAGAGTAGTGGCCTACAAGATTGCACTACATTTGACAATGAAAGTCCATGATGTTTTCCATGTTTAATTATTTAAAAGGTATGTGCAGGATGTTGATCATGTGATTGTCTGCTCTGTATTGTAGGTGGAACCAGATGGATAATTCCAGCGAGAACCATAATTCATATTGCAATGGAAACAACTCATTCTTCGAAACCAAGCAATAGAGAAAGTTATAGTGTAATGGAAGCGCTTTGGGCCTGATGAAGCTACATGGGAGATGGTTGATCACATATGAGCTTTTTATCCTTCATTATTTTTTGGTTCAAGCAAATTATTTTTTGGTATATGCATATATATGTATGGTTGTAAATACCACAATGAGTTGGGTTATAAAGCTCCAACAAGCAATATTTTTGTCTTGTTTGTAGCAGGATGTCATTTTAAATATTTTATCCATCTATTTTATAAAGCTTCATAGATAGTGTGTTTTCTTTTAAGTGGTTTGCTGGTCATAGGTGTCATAAAACACTGAGGACTATGTTCCCCTATGGGGAAGGGGTTTGTAATAGCCCCAGGTTAATGTTCATGTAATAAAGGTTAATAAAGGGAAAATAATACCAAGTTCATGGGACACATATTCGAAGCTGAATGTTGGGAAAACACTATAGTGGACATCACTTTTAGTTTATTTGTGTCTATGGAATTTGACAAAGGAAAAGAGGCAATAATTGGCATTTAATTATGAGAAATAAAGTAAAATAGGAGAAAAGGGAGGTGAAGAGACACAAATTTTCATGCTAAGGAAATTAGAAGGAAAATGAGGGAAAATAAAGAAAATAGAGACAACAATAATAAAAACGGCATCAGAGAATCAGTTCAAAACTTTTGCTGGTTTAATTTTTTGTGAGTTTTGGCTTGGATCAGTTTTGAGAGAGAGAGAGAGAGCTCCAAGAGGAAAAAGAAAGCAATAAAGAAAAGAAAAGTGAAGGAAAGTAAAGGAAAAACAAAGAAAAAAAGGGAGAAGGTTGGATCATCAACTTCAACAAGAAGATTTTGCAGGTAACAAGTTGCATGTGTGATTTCCTAGCTGAGGTGTGAATGAATTGTACATGCATTTTTTTATTTGGTTCATTTGATGTCATTGACATGAGTTTTTCCAGGTTTGAAAGTAGTTTTAGCCTTTCCTTGCTATTTCCTTGATAACCATGGTGTGGCAGGGTTTATTTCTTAGTTAAGCTTTGGATTGTCGGAAGGTTTTGGAATCGGGTGAGGTGGTCTCAAAAAAATTCCCAAGGATTGGGGGTGGAGATAATTTTCTCTAGGAATCCCTCAATAGGGGGAGGAAACAGACAATTTCCTCAAGTTATGGTGAAGAAATTCTGAGGCATCCAAGCTTGGTTTGGTTTTGTGATCTAAAAATCGATTTAGGTGAGATCACAATAGTTTGAGGGTAGAGGTGGTTTAACCTATGGACTCCATTGGTTGTTTATGTCTTGGTTTATCCCATGAGATCCCACAATCATGCTTGGAATATGGAACATGGGTGATCGACAGGAAAAAATATTTGGTTCATCCCAATCTATGCTAAGGTGGTACATGAAAGTCCTTGACTTGGTTGGCTATTGCATGAGTTAATAAGAGTTATTTTCTTGTTATGATTCATGAGTACTTGTACTTGTTATTATGTTTATTTTATGGTTGTTATCTCATGGTTAATATTCTAGTTATATGTTAGTTATAAGCATGATTTATGATGTGCTTTATCTATGTCTCTTATTATGCTTTGATAAGGTATCGAATGGTTGATGAATGCATGGACTAACTAGTGTTGTTGTAGCTATTTGAAAGGACATTATAACTTCTCCATGATTTTTAGCTAAAGTAAAGAGATTTACACTTATATATACATCCATGACCTATAACTTAAATGTTTACCATATGTTTGAAAAAATCTCTAGTGTGTCCTGGGAACTCTAAGTCAAGTTTCTAATTCAAGTTTGAAGGTTTAACATCATTGCTATGTGATTCTAGAAAGTTACGGGAAGTTCTCAGTAGTGGTCTAGAGGCTATCCTACAGAAATGGCTCAGATCTCAGGACCACATGTACTAAATTGAGCAATTTAAGTCATAACTGTGTGGAGGAAAGCCTATGTGTGTGGTTGGAGGCCTATAACCACACCCTTTCCTTGTTGGGCATGTAGTTGGGGTGTTAGGTTAGTGAAAAAGGGGTCCAGCTTAGGGATTGACCATCTAGGTTGGTTTGCAGCCTTTTGAGTGGTCTAGGATCTTTGAGGGGTGTTAGTAAAATTATCGGTTTGTTGGCCCCACTTCTATAACTGCAACTTGGAGGTCGGTTCATGTTATAATAGCAATCTGCTTCACATATACATGGAGGTATTGTAAAAGTGGGTGAATGTGGGAGGTTGCTTGTTACATTTGATACAAACAAAGAAATTTGAGGAGTAGCCATTGCAAAAAGATTATACATAAATACTATTCTCTATTGCTCTCTTGCATTCAACTACTTCTAACCTTAGAGCTATGAGTTAGGAAAAATTTTCAACTACCTCCTGAAGATATCAAACTAATTCTAAACCTAGAATGTAAGCATTATCTCTAAGTAATTATTTCTTCATTTTGTTGGATTATAAATTTTATGAAAAATCATTAAAATTGGAAATCTATAGAGTATAACACCAAACAAATACCTCAGATTCCAATGGAGCTTTTACATTTGATTGTATATAAATTGGTGAAACTATCTAAGTTAAATATCTTGAATTTTGTGTGCATGTGGACTCTTGTATGCAATCACTATAATCTGTTTCAGGTTATAAATCAACAAAATTTACCATATTGAGTATTTGTCTAAATATGTGGATGGACACATTAGTTTGTACATATAAGTGTTTATGAATTTTATTAATTAGTAGTGCATGATTTCCACTTCTATGAAGTTAAAAATTTGACTGAAAGATATCAATTTGTGTTATTGAATTCCTACATCTAACTGTTATGAATTTAAGAAATGATTGATCATTGTGCATGATTTCCACTTCTATGAAGTTAAAAATTTGATTGAAAGATATCAATCATGTTCTTGAATGTTTACATCTAATGGTTATGATTTAAAAATCGATCAGTCATTTTTTATGTTCAAGTTGTAAATTTTAAACTAAGTTCCTTGGATTTTAGTCATTAGTAAATAAATATTCAAATTTAAAGTTTGATTGACATGTTATAGATAGATTAAATCTTAATTTAATTATATTATGTGTATAAAAAATATTGAATTTTGTTGCATTATAAATAAACCATAGCTTATGATTGAATACATTTCATTAAAATAACTAATATAGTAAGATATATACTTACCATTAATAGTTATATTGATAGCATCTCTTTTAAATGGATATATAATTATACTATGTATCATAACTTTATATTTAATTATTTTACACTCACTTGTAATTTGAAAATCAATATTGAATTTAAATATATTGTAATATGACTTTAGTATATACAATCCATACTTATGTAATGTGACCATGTTAAATTCATAGTGGAAAATCTATAAAGAAACCTGAACTTCAATGAATTGAAAATAGAGTAGATACTTTCTAATATATGACTTTACAATTCATAATTAATAAAGTATAGATTTAAATACTATGTAATGTAATTTGAATGGACAACTTATTATATACTTTGAGATATTTATTTATACTTACCATCCTATAATCTTTTAAATGCATCACTATATGCCATCTGTGAAAGCATGAGCTATTGTAATAATTTTATATAGAAATGTAGTGAGAGTATAATGATTTAATAGTTACAAGATGAAATTATTAATGATATGA
>APFE031280767.1:0-21722 GCA_000404065.3 Pinus taeda | reverse complement strand
AAAAAATAATAAGAATACAAAGCTTATGATGGTGGAATGAAAACTATAATCCCTCACTAAAGAAAAAATTAATAATACTTCCTCTAATATTGTTAACTTTAAAAAGAAAATCAAAACAAAAGAAAACCACAAAAACAAAAACTAAAACTAAAATTAATGTAAAAAGAAATGGGAATGGATGTCATTCCCTAATATGGAAGGGAAGGGTTGCCATTACCTAATATGGAATTAGATGTTTACTATGGAGTTAATTGAGTTTGTTCTTAAAAATTGTTCCCAAAAACTAGGCCATTAAGGATGTCATTAGAATTGGATCCCCATGTTGATCTTGATCTAGATGTACTGTAAATACATAGGTCTCTGGCGATGGAGTCCAGTTAGCTTGCCAGATAGTCATGGGATTTGGATGAAATAAATTTGTTGAATTAATTGTCCTTAGTAATATGATAAATTTTATCAATGTGTTCATATATTTTATCTATAATCTAATATATAATTAAAAATATATATAGAAAAATATATTTATATTTATAAATATATTTAGTATGTATTAAAAATATTTGAAAAAAATTACTCTCCATCTAATTCCCAAAGAGTGTTTTATTCAAAATGTGTAATTTTTATTTTATTACTTTTGATATATAATTAATAAGTAGTAAAAAAGACAATGTTATTAACATATACTAAATAAGGTATCTTACTAATGAGAATTATTTAATGAGTGTGCATATTTTTAATTTTTTATTAAAAATTTAATAATTCTTAATAAAATTATTATTTCAATTGCACTTTTATTATTATTTAAAATTGTTTGGTTTTGCTAAGAACTAGTCTTTTAAAATGCAAAGAAATAGGTTAGTGAAAATCTACCCCTTAGGAAATTACTATTTTAGTTTAGTTCGGCATCTAAATTGACAAGTGCCTTGAGAATGAAATGTTAGGTAAATTAGATGTTCAAATTTCCTACTTATCACTAGTAATGAGCCTGTCTCATGCAAATATGAAATCAAATTTCCTGCTTATCACTAGTAACGACCCTGTCTCATGCAAATATGAAACCAACTTGAAACCAACTCAATAACTGATTCTTATAATTTCAAAAATCTTTAAATTACTATTTTAATTATAACAGAAATTCAAAAAAAAATATCATTGAACTACTACATTCATTCCACGCATTTTCGATGTCATATTCAGATCATGATTTTCATGTGGATGCACTCACATGGACGCTGTTAACGAGAAAACTGGTGGCAATATCGTTTTCAGGTGTCTTCCAATGATTTCACGCCCCCCCTCTGTTCTCTCTCTAAAACGACCACCCGGGACATGTAATCAATTCACTCACGGCCATTCTATGGAAATCCTGTAGTCTACCTTTTTCCCGTTCCGATTTTTTTGGCAATTTATCTCCCTACATTTTTCGATTGATTTTGCTTCAAATTTCGTCAGAATTTGTCAATTTTACGTATTCAAGTTAGGTAGCTGATTCATCGTTTTTCCCACAATTTTGTCCTCTGATATTGATTTCCTCTCCTTTTCGGTCCTTTGGATATAATAATTTGTATTCAACCACTCACTGTATGTTTCAGTATCGATTTTCAGATTTTTTTTGGTTCCATATAATGATCTGATTTCCAGAGTTTAGTTAGGTTTTTATTTCCAAGTTTTATTATGTTTTGAATTATACCATAATATTTTTTTATAAAAAAATTACCAGTAAGAAATCTATCATATAAAAGTAGTTGAATTCATTAGTAATTAATAATGTAGTCATATCATCTCAATATTTGATAAATTTAAATAAAATTAATAAAATAAATGAAAGAGTACTTTAGTAAGATATTTGTTTCATTTTTTTCCTACCAAAGCATTTCATTTTCTACTTCTGCGAAATAGCAAAGTCTCCCAAAAATCTATCAGAGCCACGAATAAAAAATCTATGGATGTAAGTTTTAAATATTTTTGTCTTTCATTTAGTCAAGAGCCAAAACTTTAAATTAATATTTTCTTTTAACACTTGATTTTAATTAATTTTTTCTTTTTAACATTTAACAATATTTTCTAGCTGTGAATGATTTTTTTCAGGACATATTTTCTGGTTAATTTTAATCAAAATTAGGTACAGATTTTTAGAAATTTGAGTTTAGATTGTTTAATCTGCAAAATTTGAGTGCCACAAGTTTTTTAAGAGGTTGAATATACTTATGCACTCAGAAGTATATTCTAAAAAACAAAAAATCACATTCTTCCTTAAAATTGTTTTACAAAATTCTAGTGAAAAAAATCTATTATTTTAGTTTTACTAAACCAATAAAAATTATATTATTTATTATTATATTTTAATTTTTAATATTTTTCATTTATTTAACCGTATTTCTAATAAATTTTGTCAAAACAATAAATCTATCTTACATATTTAAAAATATATTTTAAACCATACAAATATATAATATATTTTAATAATTTTGATCATTAAATTAAAAAATTACTTATATTTTTAAAAACACATTTTAAACCATATAAATATACAATATCTTAACAATTTTTATCACTAAAACTTAAAAAAATAAATACAGACCGGTAATTAAATAGTGTAATTTTTTTGAAGATATGAAAGATTCAAATGCGGAAAGCCCCGTTAGTTAGGCTGTGCATTTTACTTTATTTTGCCAATTCCCAGAAAATGCATAGCATCATCTCCATGCCATATGCCTCGAAACTCATCAAACGACAGATCAAAGATTTCATCGAATCGAGAAGTTATTTTTAACGAAGTTGAAAAGTATTTGCAAGTTCTCCCAAGATGTCTCTTTATGAAACAATCTGTCTTCATGATTTCTGAAAAGATTGATTTTTCTTTATAATATTTGAAAGTGATTAATAATTCTTTTATTTTTTTAGAACTAAATGTATTTCAACTTATTACGGTTAAAATGTAAATTAGTCTATGAGCATATTTTGGAAGAAGTTTTTAAGCAATTAAATTTAAAAATTGACTTTACAGACTTATAACATTTGACTTTATAAACTTATTTGACTTTATAAACTTATAACTTTTAAGGTATAGCTTGTATATCCATTATTTTATTGAGAAAATAATTTCTGCACTCTATAAGGGAGAGGACATTCTTTCAAGAATAACTGTGTTATTTTGAAGTGCCAATTTTGTCTCATTTTAACGTGTATTATTTTCATTTTCTTCTTTGTGTGGGGTCTTGATTATGCATTTTCGTACTTGAGGACTTTGGAATCAAATTCTAGTAAGTGCATCAAGTTTGCAATTCCATAAAACCTATAGTGAGCTTGTTGAGTTTGCAATCCCAATAATTGTTTTTGCATAAAATCATTTTTCAATGGAATTCTCTTTCCTCTGAGTGTGATGCTTTCCCCAAATTGAATGTTGCAAGGTCATCTAACATTTTTGTTGTATAGTAGTTCCTAGGGATGATTAAGTTGACATGGTTCATCAACAAAAGAGAGATTTTAGTCCAAAACAAATAGTTCATTGACATCTGGGGCATTTGAAACCCAACCCTTGTTGAGAGTGACTGTTCTTCTTAAAATATAAGTATAAGCTTGCCAATGACGTGGCCAATAATGAAAAAATGTTCCAATGAGCCTAGTTAAAGATTATATAGCACTTGCATGAAGCTCATACATAAAACATTGCAGCACACATGATTGTATAAATTGCATATCTAATGGATGGAGGAAGAGGATCAAATATATTCAAAAGTTTATCAAAATTCTAAAAATGAGATGTAGGATTAAACTATAACCCACTTAGTTCCCTCAAGGAGTTTTTGAAGGTACAGGTTGTATAGACTTGACCTACAAGGTTACTTTATGGAGATGGGATTATCAAAATTTCTCTGCCTTTAATGACCATAAACTTATTTATTGATAACACCATCATCTTCTCCTAGTCAACATGATAGAAATTTCATTCAATTCTCGACTTTGGTCACAAAGTTATAGCCCTTAGAAGATTTACCCTTCTTAATGTCATGTCAAAATCAATACCTTTGACACATGGTAGGCATGCGTAAATTCTTTGCTAATGCGTCACTATTGTATAATTTTGTGTCTTCTAACACATGGTTGGCATGTGGTAGTCCTTGCCCATGTGTTCTACCCATTTGGCATCTGAGTTTTTCTAAAATCGTCTTTTTAAAGTTTTTTGGATGCCCAAAAGTCCAGATAAATATTTAGAACATCTCCACTTCTCCATTGTTGAATCTTGAGTAGATGTGGAAGGCTTTCCCTAGCTACATTATCCCACAAAAATAAAAAGGAGTGAAAATTAAAATTTAAAGTCAAGTCGGATCCAAATTATTTAAGTTGGCCCAAAAAAGGGACATGCCACTTGGGGCACTCTAAACTACTATATATACATTATTCGTCCTCCCTCCTTGAAATTAGTTCAAATCAACATATCTTTTATTTTTTCTATTCACATGTGTGAGTTAAGGTAGAGGATGACGAGTTTATGAAGCCGCATATAACAATTTGTTTAACCATCATTGAACTAACATTCTTCTAGATAGTAGACAAAATTATTCTGAGAATTTAGACTTATTCCTTGGGTAGCATGACTAGGTTTGATCTATGTAGATCATGTGGTTAATTTGACCTAGTTTGATTGAAAATATCAAACTATATCTCTTGTTGAATTGGACAATTTCTCTAAGAAACACATTCTTTGGTTTTTTTCTAATTAGGGTTTTCCCAGGGCAAAAATTTGTGTCTCTTGTGTTTGGTTTTCTCCTCATGATTCTACTATCATTATTGTTTTATAGTTGATATTTTCAATGTATAATTATTCAATGATGAATGTGACACAAAAAGAATTAATTAAGAAATCATTGGTAGTAATTATTAGACTAGAAGATTATGAAAAATAAACATGTTGTCAAAGACAAAGGTTAAATATCAACCATTAAAGAGACAATACTAGAGGCATAATACTTTTGATCATTTCCATTAATCGATTGGTAATTAAATAGGGTCAAGTTTGTTTAATAGGTTTATGCCCAACAAGAAATGCAAACCGAGTTTCTATTATTCCTTAGAGAAGGGTCAAATCCATAGATCGGAGGCCAAGAGGCCTTAGGTTAGGAGCAGATAGGGTCACAAACCTAGAAGAGGTTGAGAAAGGATTCAGTACAAGCTTAGGGGGCTAAAAGGCCTTAGCATGACAACGCAAAGTCTAGAAGCCTCAGAAGGTGACCAATGAGCCTAATGTATTAGGAGTTTCATTTTGAATTCTCAAACACCCACGCCGCCAAAGATCATCTAATCAAGCCAAATCTGTGAAGTGAAGTTTTTTTTCTTTTCTTTTTGGTTGTGTCGGAAGTCTGATATAGTCTCTTTGAAAATGGAGGATTTAATGCTTTCTAGAATTGTAATCCTTACTTATAAACATTAGATTATGGAGTATATAAATCATTATAAGAAGCCTCCCTTATGAGTTAAAAAAGGCAATTGATTGATGCCTTGTATTATATTGAAATTAAAATTGTATTGCTAAGATTGATCTGTTTCAAGAAAGTTAGAATCAACGGGACACAACCGGGACACAACTTTATATGTTTAGGCATGGAGCTCCTATGACACATTCTTTTATGATTTTGGACACTTTACTACAATAGGATAATTTGCACTTAAATTTTTGGGCTTAAACCCTCAAAGGTGTGAAGCATGAGCCTGAGTGAGTTATGAAATCTATGGTAGCATTCAAGCTATGGTATACAATCAAATTTCTGAAGCTCCATTCTAAGTTTATCTCTAGACCTTTGTTGTAGCAAGATTGTGCTTGTTTCTTATCATAAGGGTTGTTTATTGAAGTAATGTTTATCTTTCCATGACTGAGTTTAGCTCATATTGATGCCATTGAATATAGTCAAAGTATTGGTGGTGTCATGATCAATATAATTGAGAAGTATTCTAAGTGAAGAGCTTCTTAAACTAAGAGGACAATTGTTGCCATGCTGTCTAGGAAAAGGTCTTATACTACTATAAATCTCATTGACTAAAGCATTGTACTGCTAGGGATGTTGAAACATGATGTGTATTTTTTTGAATGACTTATAGCAGGAGTGCTACTATTATGGCCTAATAGAAAATTGTCGATTTAGTATTAAAGCAACAAGATTGGTAGTAATGAAAAGGATAGCCTGGTACAAAATTTAAAATCCTAAGGTTTGTGTGATGAATCCCTAAATTAATACCTATAATGTTGAATACAAATGAAGTTGGTGTGATTCATATATGTGATGGCATAAGGATGGATTGGACAAAGAAACCATAGTTCACACAACGAAGGAAAAGAAAGAAACATGATGATGATGAAGACAAAGGTGATGAGTTTGCAATGATTTCTATAGGAAAGCAAGGATCAAGACGGAGTTGCCAAATCCCTCAAATACTCAAAAAAATAAGATAAGTACTTTATATCTCTCTCTTCCTTGATTATTATTTCTTTATTATTAGTTCTCCTCTTATCTTTGTTTCTTTTCTTGGGTTATAATTGTTTCTTCTATAACCTCCTAGTGAGGGATGAAGGTGAATCATAAAGGTTGTCAAGGCTCTAGTAGTAGATGAAAGCATTGGGAAGAATAAAGAAAATCTTGTGACAAGAGGATTCTCCTGGAGTGATTTGTGTTCAAGAGGAAGAAATTGTACTAACATATAGAATCATGGCTAATGATCAGAAAAGCTCCTCATTCAGAGGGAGCATGCAAGTCAGGAGGTTTGAAGGATACCATGATGAAGGAAATTATGTTGAAGAGAAGTAAGTGGTGATGTCCAAAAGATCTAAAAAATGAAGTATGTGATAGATGGCAATGGAGAGGATTACAAAGAAACATTTATGAGTGTTCTCCCAAAAAAGAGGGAGAGGACTATGTGGAGACATTTTCTCCATTTATCAAGAACACTTCTATTAGATATGTTATTTTTATTTTTTGTGTTATGGATTAGAGGTTATGTAATATGTATGTAAATATCACTTTTTTTATTGGAGTGATTGAGGAAGAAGACGTATACATAGAGTCACGTTAGGGCTTTGAGGTACATGACAAATAATATCATGTTTGTAGACTGAAGAAATATCTATATGGACCTCGGAATTTGTATTCTCAGATTGATGGATATCTGATGATTCTTGGCTAATATTGTTATCATATGACTAATTTATAACGTGAGGATAAGGAATCAAGTGGTAAAGGAAGAAGGCAGTATTCCCATAGAAAAATATGTTTCAGACGGAGCACCCAATTTGGGTGACCAAAAAATAGTTGTGGTAACAAATCCAATGAAGGAATTCAATTAGTTTATGATTGAGCCAAGGCACATGGCTCAAGCATGTATCTGCATGGGATAGTTAGTTATGGATGGAAATATGTTTGAATTGATGAAGTAAAACTACAGGAATATACATATGAGGCAGAGAGTGCATAAGGCAAGAAGAGAACATCAAGATGTTGTTTCAAGATGAGGAGGAAATAGAGATTTTTCATGCTCAACATTATAGAGGCCAAGTATATTGTAGATAGTTTGGCGAGTTGTGAAGCATTATGACTTCGAAAGCTACTTGTAGGAATGTTTGACTAGTTTTTGGAGATGACCATGATGACAGGTCAAAGCACATTGAGTACCAGTATATGAGAGACTTTGTAAAGACAAGAGAAATGAGGCTATAATGAATTTCTACAATTAAGCAGGATGTTGACATTCTCACAAATCTTTTGCCATAAGGTGAAGTTTGTATACTTTATGGACAAGTTAAGATTAGTTCAAAATTCTTCCCTTAGTGAGATGGAGTGTTGATGTTGTAGCATCAAGGAAAAATATTCTCCGTAGGTCAAAGGTACTAACCAGGTTTCCATGTAATGTGGTTAGGGAGAATGATGATGAGATCATAAAGGCCTAGAGTGCTCCGTATTGCAAATAAGTGTTTGGCTAGTGGTGGACTGTGTGTCGAAATTTTCCAGAGAGAATAAATTCCCAGAGTGCTCCCGTAGTCAAACGGTTCTAATTGTATTGCCAACAAGGGCTTGGCTTGCGGGTAGAGCGAGTACCTTTAGCATCTGGAAAGTATATCACCATTTAATTAGCGTGTAGGAATGGTAACTTCCCAAGGTTTCACCATAGGCTATGGGTGTTGACTAATTTCCATGTGACAACTTGGATAATTGGTGACCAAAGGCTAATATTGACCCCAAAAGGCCAAAGGGGCATTTGGCCAGTGGGACCCCAAAATGGATTTGGTTAGTGGGTGACTAGATCCATTTGCAAAGAAGAGTTGAATAGTAGGAAACTATATCCCTTGACATGGTGCTAATGCAGGATGCTTTCCATGTGGTTCTCAAATAGAACATGAAGTGGATGGATACATCAACATAGCTAGCTCATTCAAAAAAGTTCTTGCTATAGAGAAAAGTTCTCAACAACAAGAACATCCAAAGAACTCAAGATGAATACTTCCCTAGCTAAGTGGGAGTGTTAAATATTTGGTAGATACAGGAGGTATTCCCCAACTACATAAGCCCACAAAAATAAAAATGAATGAAAAGTTAAATATAAATATAAGTCATCTCCAAATTGTTTAATTCAGCCCAACCAAATGAATTTTCCCTTGGGGTACTCTAAACTACTATATATACACCATTTTACCTACTTTCTTGGATTCAATTTGGATCAACATGTATTTTATTTTCTTTGTTAACACATGTGAGTTAAGGAGGAGGATGATGAGTTTCTAGAGAAATATATTATAATCTATTTGACCATTGTTTTCCTAACATTATTTTAGATAGAAAACCAGATCATTCTAAGAATTCAAACCTATTTCTTAGATAGCATGACCAAGTTTGACATATGTAGATCATGTGGTCAATTTGACCTAGTTTGATTGGAAAATGGAATTGTATCTCTTGTTGAATTAGACAATTTCTGTAAGGAAAAGGTGGTTATATTTTATCGTAATTAGGGTTTTTTTAGTGTAAAAATTTGTGTCTCTTATGTTTGATTGTCTCCTCATGATTCTACTATCATTTTTTATTTACAATGTAGATTTTGTATGTATAATTACTTAATGATGAATGTGACATAAAAAAAATTAATTAAGAAATCATTTCAAGTAATTATCAAAATAGAAGATCACGAAAAATCAAAACCCACTAGCATGTCTTGTTAATAATCAATATGTCTAGATATCCAGAATATCCCATTACTTCCCTTTAGCACTTAATAAAAATACTTGTATGTCTAGTTATCTGAATCTATAGATAATAGGGAATCCACCTCTACAAGGGATCCATCCCTTTAGCTCCTTGTTTGTTATCCCTTAGTCACAATCCCCAACTTGTCCAAGTGACCAAGGGGTTTAGAATAAAACTTCAATCCCAAAAATTTCAAATTGAATCCCATGAATTCCAAAGGTTACATGTTTTCGATAATACTTTTCAACCTTATCCATAGACTAAATTCTAATCTGCTAGGTAGAAGCTTTCCTAGACAAATTCTAAAGGTACAAGGATCCTCAACAACCTCTAAAGGAATCCAAATCATTTCCCAAACTAGGTATATTCTCAAAATAAATTAAAGAGATGGATAATGGCCAAATCCACAACCTCACCCAACTGAATGAGATTCTTGTCACCCCTTCAAGGTTGCAAACTTCACACTTCACATTCCATACACTTACAAACATATATGTTATATTTTTGGCTTATCTCTTGAGAAAAAAAAAATCCCCTTGACCTCTTAGCAGAAAAATCATTAAAATACACACACACACACACATACATAAAAATACAAAATCTATGATAGCTTATGGTTGCTAAGAACTTACAACAAAATTCCAAAGTCATCCAATCCAGGTCATCCACCCTATCCTTCCAAGGTATCAAATGAAGGAAAATCTCAAAGTATTCTAATCACCAATAGGGATACAACATAGACGTTTAATCCTATAGCTAACCTAATAAAGGTCATTCACATTGCAATTCAACATTTATTTCTATAATGAAGACCATGCATCTCAAAACTATCAAAAGTAACATGCTTTAAATATTACCTCTATTTATAAAAATTCATTCATATAATAAATAACAACTAGTAGCCAAGCACAATTAAATAGTCTTCTAACTTGTGTTTACAATCATACTCAGTAACCAAACATAACAACATTCATGAAAACTCCGAACAATAATGTCATTTGAGTAAAATGAGAAAAAAATCAATGTGTCTTAATCACTTGAACTTTGTTGGAAACTAAATAAAGGATAGCCACTCTCCACCTAACCATAGGCTCACCCACTTTTTTAGTTTTTTTACAGATAACCACCCCTAAGCTAGATATGATTTCTTAAGAGGAAGATACACTCAAGTATTAATAGGGTTCATTACAAGATAAATTCATGAATGGAACTCTCCTTCATATAGAGAAATCAATATGTTTTCTTTCAACTTACTGAGCTAGGCCTATTATCATATGCAATGTGTCAAAATTCACTTGTATAACACAAAGTAAGTCCTTTGATTGAGTGGTTCCTTGTTGCTTCCCCTTTCTTAGTTCTTTTCATGCTTAGTTCAAATGAATTACTTGGTAATAACTCAAGATGAAGACTTCAACACTAAATTCATTAACTAAATTATATAAATCAAAATTCCATATAAGTAGTTATCTCATAAGGTTTTTTTGTCACCTTTTATTCAAAGTTACAGTGTTAGCACCCTCATGTGTCTCTGTTTCTCTTTCCGTAAGTTTACACTAGTTCATGCGCACACATTTATATCTCTCTGTATTATTGACCACATGTAATGTCCCCTTCCTAACTAATGGATTTAGTGTACCTCTAACATATTAGTTGGTTCACATAGGCTATTGGGTTAGGGTTAGGGAACCTTGAAGGAAATTAATCGAGTAGTTTGGTAGTGTTAGATGGTCAGTTGAGATCTCATCAAGACTATGGGCAAGATTTGTTTTTAATGGAATGATTCTGAGATAATTTTCCAATTATTACTATTTTTATCAAGTTATTTTGTAGTACCAACTAGGTCAGCTAGCATGATGATTATGTTTAGTATTATTTATGGGTTCAATTTTAATGACTATCTGAGCATTTTATATAGTCCAATGGTTTTAAGTGACTATCAGGGCTAATAATGAAGTGAAAATTATTTGCTTAAAAAAAAAAATGAGGCCTTTAATTCAGAGACTAAAAGCGATTTTATTTAGTCCCACATGGCATGACTAAGAGGGTTGAACTTCTTGGGAGAGTTATAAAAGAGAATTTATAGTTCATTTCATATGTTGGTTTTGATATTTTATATTGTCATTCTCTGGATGAGGTTACTTCTTCTTGGTGTGTGAGGATAAAACCCCTTACAGGCAACATTCTCCACATTATTGATGATATAATACAGATAATATATTGGCGAGTTCACAAGGAGATCATAGTTGGTGATCATTGTTAGTTTAATATTTATGATCTAGACAATATTTGAGGATATTTGTGGCAGTGATAAGGATTTTCTAGAATTTTTTTATTTTAAGGATTTTGGTTATCTAGGTATTTCTCATTTTGATCATGCATTGCAATACCAGCTCTTAAAATAAACCCGAGTTATATCATTTTGTCAATTTTCCTAAATATTATTATTTTCCAAGCTATCTTATTGCTACCAAAAATTTAAGTTGTATCAATTTGTGGGTTTTCCTAAATATTGTTATTTTTTGAGTTATTTCATTATTGGCTAATTCTATCATTGTAAAAAAAGAAGAGGGGTGTATGTTATAGTGTTATTAGAGTAGTGTATCTTGCTATCCTATGGGGTTCAATATGATAGTATAGTTCAAATATGTTAGGATTTGACCAGGAACCTTATACACACCATTAAAATGTGTGTAGAAACAAGTATACTTCAAATTTAGTTGCAAAAAAAGAGAGGGAAGTTGAGGGACAAAATAAAGATAAGAAGGGTGATAGAGACCATGGAAATCAGAACCCAAAATAACATTTTCTGAATTTGTTAGATGCCTTGGTTAGAGGGAAACAAGTTGCAAATCAAAGATTCCAAGCTCAAAATGAATGGTTGGGACTTTTAACATAGTTAATGGCTAGACAATTAGGAGTTGATATTGGTGGTAACAATGCAAATAATGGACAATGGAGGCAATAATTCTCAGGGAGATAATTGTTTTCATGGGGGAAATCAAAATTAGCCAACTAGAACCATTAGTTTGAGGCCTTTTATGCCTACCTTCTCACCTAGAGCATAACACCAATTGAAAATGAGCCACAAGTCATCAATTTGTAGAATCAGTTTAGAAAATAGTGGCTCGAACATTTAGGCTGATATATCACTTAGAGTTTATATTAATGTTGGGATGAAACATAGACCCTACATAGGTCATCGAGCACAAAACTATGATTTGAAGAAGAAAGTGGGAAAATTAACTCTCCTAGATTATGATGATTCAAGGAAGACTTCAACATGAGCTTGGGTTTAGAGGTTGATACCTATTTCCAACTCAACCTAATTCCAAATAAAGAGGCCATCAAATATGTAGTTATACACCTCAATGGCATAGAAAATGAGTGATGGCATCATGGGATGATCACTATCGGACATGAAAAAAATCACTTCATATGCATATTTTACAAAGATGTTTATCAAGATATTTTATAAGAAGGATCTAGAACTACATTTCAAAGAGTTGGAACAACTTAAATGGTGGAGTTAAACTGACATGTGCAATGAATATTTTTAGACGCTTGCAATGTTGGTCAATAATATTTTAGAAAGAAGACTCATCGTTCTATTCATGGATGGTTTGACAAAACCTTTTAGAGGTTGGATTAAGTCCCTCAATCCACCTACCTTGTAATATGCCATAAAAAAAGAAAGGGTGATGGAGGCTTTTACTTCTTGAGGTAAGTTTTATTCCAAAGGGTTCCCCCCATAATAGGGATGAAGACAAAAAACGATTTCAAAGAGAACCGCGACAACCACAAAAATGATTCCAATAGGTTAGATAGTGAGCAAAAAAATGACCTCACAAGGAAGAAGTTGTGTTTCCATTATAGATAACCATAGGACCCCTCATGTAAATTTAGTTTGAAACCAAAATCTGAGCAATTAGAGAAATTTTCTGGCAAATAATCTGCATGAAAAATCTGACCAACAATATGGTTGAAAGAATAGTGATGAGGAGGACACTTTAGAGGAAGATTAAAAGATGATCAAGCTATAGCAAAACTCTCTCGTGCAGAAAAGGAAAATGCATTCAAGGTAAGAGGTGTAGTATAGGGGAAACAAGTTGTTGCTTTGTTAGATATAGGGGAAACTCATAATTTCACTGATGAAAGGATTGTGACTAAGAAGGGTTTGAAAACATAATAACATTATGGGTTTAAGGTAATGGTAGCTAATGGGTATAATATTCTATGTACTCATAATATTTCAAAGCGAAGTATACAATTGAGTGATTATTAACTGCAAGATGAATTTTCATAGTAGAAAAAATGATGTTATTCTTGGTATGACATGGATGATGTCCATCGTAAAGTTCTCTTTCAATATATAGAAGTTGGAAATCAAGTTTAAAGATCGAGGAAGGAAAGTAATACTCCAAAGACTTCTAGATGGAGGGCATAAAGTGGTATCACTTAAGATAATGGAGTGACTAATCATACATGACCAGGTGGAGTGGGAAGTAGAGTGCTTCATCATGACAATGGTTCTTACAATGTCATACCAACAAAAGTGTATCAAACCTGGAGAAAATTCCATGTAAATAAAACTAGAAAGGTAAAATAACAACCATGGTTATGGGACATTTATTCAATATGAATGTTGGGAAAAACATCCTAGTGTGGGTGTTCATTTGGTTTATTATGGCTAGCGAAAGTAGTGAAGCAATGGAGAAGGATTTGGAAAGGAAAAATGACATTTTTGGAAATTTATTCATGAAAATAACGGAAATTAGGAGAAAAGAAAGGTGAAAGGTCACGTGTTGGATGTGAGGAGGAAAATGAAGGAAAAGAATGGAAAATGAACAAAATAGGGGCCTATTAACAATGTTGGAAATCTGTCAACCAAGGTGATCTCCCTGATATGAAGTCCCAATCAGACCTCACATTGTTTGGTGTAGGAGTCCCATTCGGTATAAAGACTTGGTTACCAAATCCTTAAAGATTTTCCTTGGCTCTGAGTATCATCACAGGAGAGTGATGCAATGGTGTCTCTAAAAATCAAGGGAGGTGCGTCTGGTGAGTGTGTAGCTGCAAGTGTGTTAAGGTTCGTCTACTATAAAAGGGTGAGAAAAGTGATCCTCTAAATGGGAGGTAATAGTACCACCTAGGAAGAGACACACATGAACCAGAAGGCTCAGTCTAACATCCAATGAAATAGTCCACAGTGAATGCGACAGTTGTTACAACCAACAAACAAGGAAAGATATGTCTAGTCTCCCATGGAATAGTCCACAAGGACGAGACATAAATAAAAACCATTACAACACATTCTCAATAAGATAAGCACTAAAATAACTAAAATAGCTCAACTATCTTAGTACATGTGAAAGAAAACATGAAATACAAACATCCACAGAATAGTCTTACAAACATTCATAGTCCATGCATGAAGAACATGCTAGCCTTAAAAGTATTTTGTTATTAAGAAAAAGTTCCAAGACACATGTTTACAATGTACATCACTAGCCCTAATAGTGGGACATTAGAGCCACTCCTTGCTCCTAAAAGAACTAGTTGAACTCTCTAATTCCTTGCGGGAGGAGACAAAGTGAAAAAGTCATTTTATCATACAAGGAGGGGGTATATATAACCAAGGGGCGATGCTTCCCCTTTGTGACTCTTTGACTACCCTCATGACTATTCAACATCCTATGACTTTTCAACTTACATGATTCTCCATATTCATGTGTGTCCTTTGGGCTTCCAGTTTACATTTGAATATAATATACATGGTCCACAATAGTAATGTAGAATATAACCACTCATGACATGACATGACATGACATTACTGATATGGGTTTCTTGGTGATGTGGCAATGCCAAGTCACTATTGCTACTAAGTGTTGGATTTCTTCTTAGATATGATTTCTCTTATCCTCTACATGGCTTGGTAATGCAGAGTCTTCAATGATATTTAGACTTGGATGGTAGTTGCAAACTTGTATCCCTTTGCTTTTCTTTGATAGATTGGCTTGCATGTTTCAGCTACGAAGATTTCTTTATACATGCTCCCCTTCTTCATCATATTGTCATGGTGTAGGAGCGTACCTGCATCCGCAACTCACTCAGGATGAGACGAAATAAGGTATGAAAACCTCTAGCCTAAGATAGAGTATTTGGATTCATGAACTGGATGATACGTCGAAAAAGAAGGCCCAGTGACTATGCAATTGCGCATTTCAAGCAACCAAGGGTCAAGCTTGATCACTAAGACTATGTAGTGAACACTTAAAGTGAGACTAAGGGAAATTTTTATGTAATTCTCATTGAGGGAAAAAAATTTGTAGTGCCCACTAAGGGAAAAAATTTCGCAATCCCCACTGAGGAAAAAATTTGTGCAGTCCCCACCAAGGGAAAATTTTGTGCAGTCCCCACTTAGGGGAAAAATTGCGTAGTTCAAGTAGGAAGTGAAGGTTTTAGGATGGGGACCTTCGAGGAAAAAATGCACAGTTTCTGGAAGCAAGGGGGACTGGCAAACTGAGATTCTATAATGCATAGCTCATAGAGGCTTAGAGGGTAGAACTACGCAGTTTCTGGAGGGAATGGGGTCCAACTGAGGGAAATTACAATGGGAGGAGCATCTACACAATTTTCGATGCCAAGGAACATTGGGTTTCTACAAATTTTTGAGTTCCATCTAACAAGGCAAAAGCTTAAGGGTTGAAGATGTGAACTGCGCAGTTCAAGGCACACTGGGAGACTCAACTGTGCAATTCTAGAGGTTAAGTTCGGGAGTTGGGATTATGATTTGTGGAGAGAAACAACCCTGGAGGATAGGTACTTCAAATTGTGCAGTTCCAAGTAGAAAGGTCACAACTTAGAGGGTTGAGACTGCGTAGTGCACAATTCATTTGGGGCCCGGTGAAGCTAAGTTGCTCGGTCGAGAATGTTTTCCAAAAGTGGCTAAGTGTGGGATAGGTGATGAACTGTGATGAAACTTGACTGTGATTACACACTTAGACTACCTTGAATACATGAAAACATAGAAAGTCGGAACATGTAAACAAAGCATTTCCCTCTATGTGCCTACCTCATGACAAGATACAAAAAGTGTGACACTTAAGAGAGGCCTTAGGACGATTGTGATGAAACTTGTGCAGCAGAACTCAAGAATTTTTGTGTGGATGTGATATATGATTACATGGTTGGGACAACTCCTATACACAAAAATAGACCTTCAAAACCACTGAAAAAGGCTCACAAACATTGTGTGATAGCAAACATGCCAAAAGACAACAATTAGCCCAATATGCAAAAATGACCAAAGAACTGTGAGAAAGATCATGAAATGGGCTCTAGTGTTTACAAAAACAATATAAAATACCAAGGAAGGTTTTAAAATTGAGTGTAAGCCAAAATTTAGGAGGTTGTTGTAGCAGTTACAACACTTGGCGACACATTGGTTGAACTCTAGCTTCTCTATCTTGGTTAATTTCTTAGGTGGAGGGCCTTGGTTCTTCAGGGAGTATTTATTCATCATGCAGATTACTCCGGCCTCCCCCCTTACCCCATGAACAAACATGGTCCCCTCTATACCTTCTCAGTCAAACACAACATAAGATTCAACATAATCACAATGTTTCGAGTTGGGAAGGGTAGTGTAGCTTGCGAGCTTATGATTTCTGGAGGCCAATGGGAAGCTACTCAAAATTATTTTTCCTCGATAAGGAGAAAGAGGAAATAATGGCTAAAACGAAGTAGAGTAAGATTGAAAATTTAGTGGATTAGATTCAAAATTTCACAGAAGTGAATTTCAAGACTTTCAAAAAGTAGAAGCTAAAGTACATTGACATTACAGCTCTACTAGGCCAACCAACCTAGATTCATAGCTTAGAAGAGAGGGTAAGTTCTTTTATTTTACTCAGAATAGCCACCACTCTATTATTTGAAATTTCTATTAGTAATAAATAAATATGAGACTTTTTTTCAGTTTGTGCACATATAAGTTAGAATAGAGAATTACAACATAATGTGGGGTAAGCCGATCAACACAATACTTACTTTGATACTTTGATACACTCCTATATATAAATGCACCCACTATATCCAAGGTTATACATTGATATGATGTTCCTTATATGTTTAGGATTGCCATTGTTGCTCTTTCTTTGCAACAACAAAAATAAAAGCATTGAATTGTTCAATAGAAAGACATTGTTAACACATACTTTAATATTTTCTCTAATCTAAGTTATAGAAGTGGTATTTCTTGATGAAATCTTCAAAAATTATACATTTTGCAGAGTATTATTCAAGAAAATCATACAAAACATAAGTAGTGATAGATATATGATTAGGTTATAGGTGAGATCTATTAGGAGATAAATAAATGTACTTGGACATTGTCATCATGGTTGTCACCACCTTCTGCAAGTAGTAACCACCACCTAGAAGACCATTCCTACAAGTAGTCACCATCATGAAGAAACTTGTGTAGAGGACATATCAAAGGACAAATCAAAGTGGTGGCAATAGGAAAAGGCATAGATTGTAATTAACATTAACTATAGGAACATATAGTACAATGAGCATTGACTCATGTGACATGTAGTTGGGTGCTTTGATATGTAATGTTAGAGCCTTCAAATAGGCCAATCATTTAATTTATAAATATAAATTAGTTTTATTATCTCATAAATAGTGAAAAGTACTTAACATCCACACGGACTAAAAATAATAAATTATATTTTACATTCATCAAGCCTCATTAAATAGTGTTACATTACCTTATCCATAAATTCAAATAAATAAATTATAAGAAATTAAAATATTCAATAAATAAATTTTGTTTAAAAAAAATTAAACTTAACATACTTTTTCAAAATAATAAGATCTAATTGAAAAAAACAAGAAAAATACAAAGCTTTTTATGATGGAATGAAAACTATAATCCCTCGCTAAAGAAAAAATTAATAATACTTCATTTAATATTGTTAAATTTAAAAGGAAAATCAAAACAGAAAAACACTACAAAAATAAAAAACAAACTAAAATTAATGTAAAAAGAAATGGGAATGGATCTCATTGCCTAATATGGAATTAGATGTTTACTATAGAGTTAACGGAGTTTGCTCTTAAAAATTGTTCCCAAAAACTAGGCCATTAAGGATGTCATTAGAATTGGATCCCCACATTGACCTTGATCTAGATGTAGTGTAAATACTTAGACCTCTCATAATAGAGTGTGCTTAGCTTGCAAGATAGCCATGGGATTTGGATGAAATAAATTTGTTGGCTTAGTTGTCCTTAGTAATATGGTCAATTTTATCTATATGTTGATATATTTTATCTATATATCCATATGTAATTAAAAATATATATAGAAAAATATATTTATATTTATAAATATATTTAGTATGTATTAAAAATATTTGAAAAAAATTACTCTCCATCTAATTCCCAAAGAGTGTTTTATTCAAAATGTGTAATTTTTATTTTATTACTTTTGATATATAATTAATAAGTAGTAAAAAAGACAATGTTATTAACATATACTAAATAAGGTATCTTACTAATGAGAATTATTTAATGAGTGTGCATATTTTTAATTTTTTATTAAAATTTAACAATTCTCAACAAAATTATTATTTAAATTGCAATTTTATTATTATTTAAAATATGAGTCTGTATATTTTTATTTTTTTATTAAAATTTAACAATTCTCAATAAAATTATTATTTAAATTGCAATTTTATTATTATTTAAAATTGTTTTGTTGGGCTACAAGCTAGTCTTTCCAGGATGGAAATAGGGTAGTGAAAGTTTGCCACCTTAGGGACTACCAGAAGGGTAATTCCAGGTGGCATGGTTTTTTTAATAACATTGATGAATCAGCCTAACAGATGCTTGTCCCACTACTGGTTTCACCACTCGTTTGCCACCTTAGGGGTCACTAGAAAGGTGATTCTAGTGGCATGGTTTTTTTTAAATAACATTGATGAATCAGCCTAAATACTTGTCCCCCTACTGGTTTCACCACTCGTTCCATAAGCTTTCTCACTATTTAAAAAAGAATAAAAACAACACTCTTAATAACTTTGAATTACTATTTTAACTATATTGAACACCTAAATTGACAAGTGCCTTGAAATAGCTAATTTCTATGATTTCAAAAAACATAACTTTTTAAATTACTATTTTAACTATAACCAAATTTCAAAATAGTTTAATAGAAAACAAAAACAAAAAAAATAAACAATTCATTGAACTACTACATTCATTTCCACGCATTTTCGATGTCATATTCAGATCATGATTTTCATATGGATGCACTCACATGGACGCTGTGAACCAGAAAACAGGTGGCAATATCGTTTTGATGTGTCTTCCTACGTCGTATTCAGATCATGATTTCCACGTATCTTTTCGGCTTCATCGGCCTATCGTGCAGCGCCAGTTGAAGAGTGCTTTCAATGATTTCATGCTCCCCTATAAAAATGGGGTAGTCTATAGTCTAAATTAATATATTAAGATAGAATTTATAAGAAAAATGCTAAGGATATAGAGAAACATTTTTCTCAAATACAATTAGTTTCTCTTTGGATAAGACTATCTTCTAGAAAAATGTAGTGTAGTTAATTCACTTAAGAGTGCATCATATGTTTTCCATTTTAATATAAGTATATTCATATATTATGCATCCTCTAAAGTTGTATAATTGAATTTGAACAGACTATATGGTTTGATATCTACATTTTCAACTTATAGCGGGATTGGGTGATCTTCTGATGCCCATGTTATCTTATATTAGGATCTTATTCCTTCAAGATTTTCCATAATAAATTTTAACACCATAAGCCTATATAATATTTTTGTAAGTCTTCCATTCATTATTCTCATATATTTGTACATGGAAACCAATTTGACTAGCTCCATATCCACGAAAACAACCTCCTTAATATTGCTCAAAAGAAATCTACTAAAGAATTTCCTTGGACACTTTCCCCATATCACTATTCCTTTCTCTCCCATAAGATTTTCCCTACTTTTTTTAGAAAACCATACTCTAATTTTTTATTATTACATGACATGATCATGTACTTAGCAATTGAGATATAGGTTCAAGGATTCACCATTTTGTATATGTAAGAGAACATATCTTTGATTATTCACTTTAAACTCAATTCATAAATATAATCATAAAACTTAAGAAAATGAATTCTTTCAATTACTTAATTAAAAAATTTACATCCATATTTTGTTTTATAATACAAAAAGTATAATTGATAACATAATCCTTAAATTTTAATTAATTAGAAACTTTATAAAAACTTTATATGAAATATAACTAAAACTTTTTAATCATACTAAATTATTATGTTAGTTGAAATTAAAATACCATATCAAATGAAATGTAATTTTAATAGCTTATTATTATTGAAAACATTATTTTAATTTTTAATGACATTATTAGATGATTATTTTTAAAATATTTTAACCACAAATTAATACAATCACATTATAATATTACTTATAAAATCTTATAATATATAAATAAATATTTTTCTAAACCTTGTAAATTTTAGACAGTCTAAAAAAATAAGTAATTACATTTCCATATAAAAAATAAAAATAAATAAATTCTATGGGATTAAGGTTTCCATATATACAATTAGTTTTCAAAACTCTTCTTTACAATACACTATCCTGCCTTATGTAATTGGTTTCCAAAAATTTCACCAACACCATCCTGGCCATTTCTCAAACTTTTTATTGGAAAATTCTAAAATCAATTCTTTATAGGACACACTTAACTAAGTGAAATATTTATAAGTATCATGGTAAATGGCCATATATTGTGACTATCTTACGCAGAAAATATGGCGTTTTCCTTTGAAGAGTCCCTCTCATGTCTTGGGCGTCACGACAGAAAAATTCCCTAATAACCCCAAAAAGAGAACCTAACAAAGCCTCAGTGCGCCATGAAGACAGAGCAACCATGTTAAACTTTGATAAAAATAAACATCACTGAAGGGAGGGGATTAATGAAAACCACGAGCAGGATATTGCGAGATATTCGATGCGATGTGAGACTTATTAGTTTTTTGTTAGCATGCCTTCCGTGTGGTTTCACGGGATGAAATGATGTCAAGCGATGGGCACGACTATCCATTGGCCCCACAAATCCGTGTAGAGTAAACACAGTGGAAGATTATCCCCGTTATTAATTGAATAGAAATTATAAACAAATTTGACACAAAGTTATTCATAATCCCTTGATATTATCTCTTGGATTGTGGATTAGATTAAGAATATTTTCATATTATGTAATATGAGCGTTAGATAATTGTTTATATTTTAAATATGGGAAATTCCTTAACCCAATTTCAATATGCACCATCCATGGTTTAAAAATCTAAATTTAATTTTTAATGACATTATCATATTTAATATAGAAAATATTAATGACCTAACAATATATAAATTTTTAATTTGCATAATAAAACTAGAAAT
>APFE031280766.1:94056-113767 GCA_000404065.3 Pinus taeda | reverse complement strand
GGCATTGGGCCAGAGGAGGGGAGGTTGAAAGCTGAACATTCTAAAGGGTAAATGCTGCTGGAATTAGGACTTCCATTGTTGACTTGTGAGGAGAGATCACTATCTTTCCTTGTTGCCATATTGGGAGTGGGTGAGCTTGTCAAAGTAGAGGAAATCTCTTGTTGGACCCTGGGAGGAGCTTGCACAACACCAAGGCTCAGGTTGTAATGGTTCCTTTTTTGTTTACTTAATACAAATAAGTCCATTCTTCTCAATGATTTGTGGTTAATGAATTATTTCATGTACTCCTTGGTCTATGTGATGAATATGCTTTGTTTTATGATGAATATTCAGGTGTTATGTAATCGTTTGCCTTGTTAGTGAATGCAGGTCTTAAAGTGAAGGAGGAGCTCATCTGGATCAGCAAGGCTGGACTGCTACAACAAGCGTTGGACCTAAGGTAAGATCGGAAAACACTTGACTTCTCATAGAATAATGTGTGTTTAGAGAAGGATTGCTCTTGTTTGGTTTGTTTGTCACTAGAGAGTCTTAGACTCCTAGGGAGGTTAGGTTTGTCCGCAAACATAACTCTTTCCGCATGACAGGACCACAAAACTTGCTTGAGAATATAATGTTAGAAAATTATATATTACAGAGCAATGGAACACATAAAATATATTGCAAAAATAGAAACACAAAACATGCATAAAACAAGAGAGACACAAATATATGTGGTTCACCCAATTTAGGATACGTCCACGGATAAACAACTAGCCCTTCCTTTTATATTATCAAGAAAAATTAAGAGATACAACCTACAACAGATCCATTATAATTCCCTCTTCACTCTCAGACAATCTCCTCTCTCTTTCTCACTTCGAATACAGATCTACATAGACGCAATACAATTCCCTCATATATAGCGAGGGGTTTCCTTCTAGGGAAAAAAAACCCTAAATTAAACATAACTTATACCATCTGATCTCCACCTAATGAATGACCTAGATTGACTATGAAATTACAACATTTTACAAGGCAATTTTACATCTATTTTTAGCTTGGGGGGGCTCCCAAAGACCGCAACTTCCCTCCTTTAGACCCCCCTTGCAGCGTACCCTCTATGGGCGGCGTTGCTGCCACATTACGAACTGGGGTCCAATGTGGTGATACCTCTAAATAAAGAAGATAATCAGGCTCCACACCCAACGATCTCCCACTTGGAGACTGATTATAGCAACTCGACCGTTGCTTCATTTGCTAGACAATGACTCCACTTTGGACCTGGTTGTTTCTCATATTCTTCATCATACTTGAATACCAATTGAAACTTAGCAAAATCTCTATTTCTTCTTGGTTACAACTTTTCTTAACATATCTACAGGATTTTGGCTAGTGTGTATCTTTTCCAGCTTCAACTGTCCATCTTCCAATGCTGACCGGGTACTTGAGTTGTATATGTTTAGTCTTGGAATGAAATTTAGATTTATTTGCAAGATGTATGGCACTCTAGCTATCACTGTATAACCTTCCCAACTCCTGCTTCTTACCCAATTCATCTAGAAGCCTTTGTAACCAAATAATTTCTTTAATAGCCTCTATAACAACAACATACTCTACTTCTGTTGTTGAGAGTGCAACAACACTATGCAATTTTGAGACCTAACTAACAGTTGTTCCACCTATAATAAACACATACCCTGTTGTGCTCCTCCTGTTATCTTTATCACCCACCATATCTTCATCAACATATCCCTATAGAGAAATGTTTAAACCACCAAAGCATAATGCTTGACTTGTGGTACCTCTCAAATACCTGAGGATCCACTTCACTGCCATCCAATGTTCTATTCCTGGAGTGTTCATATACCTGCGTACAATTCCTATTGCATGTGCAATATTAGGCCTTGTGCAGACCATTGCATACATTAAGCTTCCAACTGTTGATGCATATGGAACTTTAGACATATAATCCATTTCTCCCTAAGCCTTGGGAAACATTTCCTTAGTTAGTTTGAAATGGATAGCCAATGGTATACTAATTGGTTTTGCATTCTACATATTAAACTTTTTAAACAACTTTCCTATGTACTCACTCTGAGATAATGTTAATTTTCAATTCTTCCTGTCTCTAGTTCTTCTCATAACAAGGATTTGTTTTGTAGCACCCAAATCCTTCATTGCAAATGAGTTCACCAATTTTCCTTTGAGCACATTTATTTCCTGCATGTTAGAACCTACAACAAGCATGTCATCTACATACAATAACAATATAATAAAGATGTTATAATTTTCCTTTTGAGATAAACACAATGATCAAAGTGACATCTAGTATAACCTTGTTCAGACGTAAACTTGTCAAATTTTAGATACCACTGCC
Source organism: Pinus taeda (assembly GCA_000404065.3). Taxonomy (NCBI): domain Eukaryota; kingdom Viridiplantae; phylum Streptophyta; class Pinopsida; order Pinales; family Pinaceae; genus Pinus; species Pinus taeda. The sequence continues at coordinate 111,411 of APFE031280766.1, read as the reverse complement.
TTGGAGCTTGTTTTAATCCATACAAGCCCTTCTACAACTCACACACTAGTTTCTCCTTCCCTTTTACCTCATATCCTTGTGGCTGCTGCATATATATCTCTTCCTCCAAATCCCCATGGAGAAAGGTTGTCTTTACATCTAGCTGCTCAAGATGAAAACCTTTAGCTGCTACTAGACTTAAAATAGTTTTCATTGAAGTCATTTTAACAATAGGAGAAAATATCTCATCAAAGTCTATACCCTTTTTCTGTGCAAACCCCTTCACCACAAGTCTAGCTTTATACCTTTTTCTACCTCCATCTTCTTCCTTCAACCTGTAAACCCATTTATTCTGCAATGTTGTTTTACATGCAGGTAACCTGACTAAGTCCCAAGTCTGGTTATCTAATAAGGAGTCCATCTCTTCTTTCATGGCTTGCTCCCACTTCTTCCTGGTTTCTACCTACACTGCTTCTTCATAACATTCTGGTTCGCTAGAATTAGTCAACAATACATAATATAATGAAGGAGAGTATCGTTCAGGGGGTCTACTTATCCTGGTATATCTTCTAACACCACTTTCAGCTGTTTGAGGTGCTATTTGTTGTTGTTCTGGTAGTTGATCATTATGATTTTTAGCGACCATCACTTTTTTTGTGATCTCATCAAGCACTGTGTATTCTTTGTTTTCTTTTTCCTATTTATTTTCCTGCAGCTGATCCTTATACAAAAGATTTTCATTAAATATGACATCTTTGCTCTAATTATTTTGTGTTTTTCATAATCATAAAAGCGACAACCAAAATCATTAACACCATATCCAATAAAGGTACATTTATTTGATTTTTCCTCAAGCTTTGTTCAATTTTCTTTATTAATGTGGACAAAGGCTTCACAACCAAAAGTATTTAAAAATGAGTAGTTTACCTTTTTACCTATCCATTCCTCCTCTGGAATACCACCATACAAATAACTTGAAGGCCCTTTGTTTATTAGATAAACAATAGTATCCTAGTTGTCCTATTCATCCTTTCTGGCACACCATTTTCTTGTGGTGTTCTTGGAACTGTCTTCTCTCTGTGAATTCCATTCTCTGAACATTACCTATCAAACTCTTTGGTGTAATATTCACCTCCATTGTCTGATCTAAGGCAATTCAACCTTTTTCTTGTCTCATTTTCAACCAAAGCTTTCCATTTCTTGAAATTATCAAATAGATCAAATTTATTTCGAATACAATAAATCTAGTTTTTTTTTTGTTGCATCACCAATAAAAGTAACATAATAATGAGAGCCACTGAGAGATGATAACTGAGTAGGTCCCCATACATTTATATGCACAAGATCTAATATTTTTCTCTTCTTTTCTTTCCCAGCTCTGAGGAAGCTGACTCTCTTCTCTTTTCCATAAACACAATTCTCACAAAATTTTAAGTCAACATGCTTCAAACTTGGAAACAAATTTCTTGAGTGAAGAATTTGCATCCCCTTCTCACTCATGTGCCCGAGCCTATGATTCCATAATGTGGTATCTTTTCCAGTAGAGGTTAAATCATTTACAAAATTAGAAATACCATTGCATAAATACAATGTACCAAACTTTTCTCCTTTTGCTATTACCAGGGCTCCTTTAGTGACCGTACAAGTTTTATCTATGAAAGTAGTTACACAACCTTCACCTACCAACTGCCCTGTTGAAATTAAATTTTTCTTCAGATCTAGAACATGCCTTACCTCCTTCAATATCCATTGATTTCCATTCCTTTGTTTTATGAAAATTGTACCCATTCCAATGATTTTACAGGGCTTATCATCACCCAATCGAACCTGTCCAAAATCTCCTTGAACATAATCATGAAAATGTTTCCTATCAGGTGTGGCATGGAATGAGGCCCCTAAATCTACCACCCAGGCATCAAGAATATTTTCTAATTACAAAATCAAAGCATCTTGCAACACATCACATGTCACATTCACTTCATGATTGCTTTCTTCCTGCGCATCTCCTTCTTTTCCCTTCTGAGACTTGCAGTCTTTCTTCAGGTTTCCTCTCTTCCCACATTTCCAGAACACTATCCCTGATCTGGACTTGGATATGCCTTTCCTTGACTTACTTCAACATCCTGGGCTCTTTCCTCTTTCCATTTTTCTCCCCCTTGTCTCTGCAATCAAAGCATTACCTAATGTCTCACCAAAGATCTTCTATCACATTTCTTCACTAAGGATTGCACCAGCAACATCATCAAACTTTAATGTACGAGATCAAAAGACAGAGTTACTAATGGCCATAACTAAACCATTCCAACTTTCTGACAATGAGCATAGAAATAACAGAGCCCTAACTTCATCATCAAAAGTTACCCCTACAGAACTTAGCTGACTGGTAACTGTATTAAATTCATTTAAATGATCAGCAACAGATCCACCTTCTGACATCTTCATATTAAATAAACGGTTCATAAGAAATACCTTATTTGAGGCCGAGTGTTTTACATATAGTTTGACCAGTGCCGACATTAAACCCTCCATCATCGTTTCCTTTGAAATATTAAAGGCTACCAATCCCACTAGACACAGTCGTATTGTTCCAAGTGCCTTTATGTCAAGAATATCCCATTTTGTGTCTATCGTACTTGTCAACTTCTTTGTCTTTTTGCTCAATGTTAGGTACATATATTTTTGATACAGATGATATTCCATCTGCATCTTCCTCAGCTGGTAGTTTTGGTCATTAATTTTTTTGACCCTAAACCTACCATATTCCACCATTTCTCCCACTCAAACAAGGAACTCTCTCTCTTACGAGTTTATCAGCCAAATAGACCTTCAACTCTGATACCAGTTGTTAGAAAATTATATATCACAAAGCAATGGAAAACATAAAAAATAATGCAGAAATATAAACACAAACATGCATAAAACAAGAGAGACATAGATATATGTGGTTCACCCAATTTGGGCCATGTCCACGGAGAAACATCTAGTCCTTCCTTTTTTATTTTCCTACAAAATGAATAGATACAACCTACAGTAGATTAGTTGTAATTCCCTCTTCGCTCTCAGACAATCTCCTCTCTCTTTCTCGCTCCGAATACAGATCTACATAGACATAATATAGTTCCTTCATATATAGTGAGGGGTTGCCTTCTAGGGCAAAAGACACAAACTTAAACATAACTTCTACCATCATATCTCTGCCTAATTAATGGTCCAGGTTGACTATGAAATTACCACATTTTACAAGGAGAATTTACATCTATTTTTAGCTTCAAGGGCACTGCTGTTGATCCCCCGCTGGGCGAGGCTCCCAAAGATCACAACCACCCCCCCTGGACCCCCCTTGCAGTGTACATTTTACAGGCGACATTGCCGCCACATTACGAACTAGAGTCCAATGTGGTTATACCTCTAAATAAAGAAGATAATTAGGCTCCACACCCAACATATAAAAATTGTAATATTGCTTTCTTCCTACTAATATAGACCTTCCTTATATTCTAATACGATAATTCTAGCCTTTTATTTATAAATAAGGTTGGGAGCAATCTCCTTGGGTGTGGAGCATGATTATTTAGAGGTCTTTGTTTGAGCTAGATGTATACCCCAAGAAGATTGTACACCCCTCCACGTGGGAAGGGCGGGGGGGTGCGGGTGGGACTTGTCCCCGTCGCGTGGATTCCAGGAGGCCGATCCCCCCTGCCTGGGGGGTCTAGGGGCCAGTGATCCCCCGGCAGGGGTTTCAGGGGTAGTGCCCCCGAAGCTAAAAATAGATGTAAAATTGCCTTGTAAAAGTATAGTAATTTCTAGTCAATCTGGGTTGTTCATTAGGCAGATGATCTGACGGTAGAACTTATGTTTAGTTTAGGGTTTTTTGCCCTAGAAGGAAACCCCCTCTCTTCATATGACGACATTGTATTGAGGCTGTGTTATAGATGTGTATGCTCTGAGCGAGAAATAAAGAGGTGAGACTATGAGAGAAAATAGAGGATACTACAACGGATCTGCTGTAGGTTGTGTCTCTTGATTTTTCTAGATAATAGAAAGGAAGGACTGGTTGTTTGGGGTGGACATAGTCCAAACTAGGTGAACCACGTATATCTATGTCTCTCTGGTTTTATGAATTTTTTGTGTTTGTGTTTTTCCGCATATTATATGTCTTGCATTTCTCTGTCATATATCATATTTTCCTAACAACTGGTATCAGAGTCGAAGGTCTATTTGGCTGATAAACTAGTAGGAAAGAAGGGTTCCTCGTTCGAGTGGGAACAATGGTGGAAGATGGTAAGTTTAGGGTCGAGAAATTTAATGGCCAAAACTTCTTGCTGTGGAAGATGTAGATGGAAGATTATCTGTATCAGAAAGATCTATACCTACCATTGGGCGGAGAAACAAAGATGCCAACGGGTATGATAGATGAAGAATGGAACCTTCTCGATAGAAAGGCACTCGGAACAGTAAAGTTGTGCCTCGCAGAATCGGCCGCCTTCAACATTTCGAAGGAAAAAACGATAGAGGGTTTGATTAAGGCATTGGCGAAACTATATGAAAAACCCTTGGCCTCAAACAAGGCATTTCTTATGAAAAGATTATTTAATATGAAGATGTCAAAAGGTGGATCTGTTGCAAACCATTTAAATGATTTTAATACTGTTAGAAGTTAGTTAAGTTCTGTAGGGGTAAACTTTGATGATGAATTTAGAGCTTTTTTATTCTTGTGCTCATTGCCAGAAAGTTGGAATGGTTTAGTAATGGCCATTAGTAACTCTGTTTCTGGATCTAGTACTTTAAAGTTTGATGATGTTGTCGGTGCTATCCTTAGTGAGGAAATGCGACGGAAAATCTCCGGTGAGACATCAGGTAATTCTTTGAGTGCAGAGTCTAAGGGAACAAAAATGGAAAGAGGAAAGAGCTCAGGATATCGCAGTAAATCAAGGAAAGGCAGATCCATGTCCAGATCGGGGATAGCATGCTGGAAATGCGGAAAGAAAGGACACCTAAAGAAAGACTGTAGAACTCAGAAGGGAAAAGAAAGAGATGCATTGCAAGAAAACAATCATGAAGCAAATGTGAAAAGTGAGGTGTTACAAGATTCTTTGATTCTTTCTTTCGAAAATATTACTGATTCTTGGTTGGTAGATTCAGGGGCCTCATTCCATGCCACAAATGATAAGAAATATTTTCATGACTATGTTCAAGGAGATTTTGGATAAGTCTGTTTGGGTGATGATGAACCCTATAAAATTGTTGGAATGGGTAAGGTTCTTGTAAAACAGTAGAATGGAAACCAATGGCTACTAAAGGAGGTAAGGCATGTTCCAGATCTGAAGAAAAATCTGATTTCAACAGGGCAGTTAGGCAGTGAAAGTTGTGTGACAACTTTCACAGATAAAGCCTGGAAGGTCACCAAAGGAGCCCTCGTAATAGAAAAAGGCGAAAAGGTTGGTACATTGTATTTATGCAATGGTATTTCTAACTCTTTTAATGCTTCAACTTCCAAAGCAGCAGATGCAATATTATGGCATCATGGGCTCAGACACATGAGTGAAAAGGATTGTTCACTCAAGGAATTTGTTGCCGGGTTTGAAGAATGTTGATTTTGACTTTTGTGAGAATTGCATTTATGGAAAACAGAAGAGAGTCAGATTTCTCAAAGTTGGGAAAGAAAAGAAGAGCAAAAAATTAGAGCTTGTGCATATAGATCTATGGGGACCTGCTCAGGTATCATCTCTCGGTGGCTCTCATTATTATGTTACTTTTATTGATGATGCAACTAGAAAAACATGGATTTATTGTATTAAGAATAAATATGATGTATTTGATACTTTCAAGAAATGGAAAGCTTTGGTTGAGATTGAGACAGGAAAGAAATTGAAGTGTTTCAGATCAGATAATGGAGGTGAATATTGCAGCAAAGAGTTTTATAGGTACTGTTCAGAGCATGGAATTTGTAGAGAGAAGATGGTTCCAAGAACACCACATGAAAATGGTGTGTTAGAAAGGATGAACAGAGCAATCATGGAGCGTGCAAGGTGCATGAGATTGCATGCAGGATTGCCTTTACAATTTTGGGCAGCTGCTGTAGATACTGATGTTTATCTAATAAACATAGGGCCTTCAAGTTCCTTGGATGGTGGTGTTCCAGAGGAAGCATGGACAGGTAAAAAGGTAAACTACTCTTTTTTAAAGCCTTTTGGTTGTGAGGCCTTTGTCCATATTAATAAAGAAAATAGAACAAAGCTTGAGGCAAAGTCAAAGAAATGTACCTTTATTGGATATGGTGTTAATGATTTTGGTTATCGCTTGCATGATTACAAAAATCACAAAATCATTAGGAGCAGAGATGTAATATTCAATCAAAAGGTCTTGTATAAGAATCAGTCACAGGAAAAGAAATAGGAAAAAGAAAACAAGGAATACGCAGTTCTTGATGAAATCACTGAAAAAGTAAAGGTGCCTGAAAATAATAATAATCAACAACCACAACAACAATAGGCACCCCAAACACTTGAAAGTGGTGTTAGAAGATCTACCAGGATAAGTATACCCCCTGAACGATACTCTCCTTCACTATATTATTTATTGTTAACTGATTCTAGTGAACCCGAATGTTATGAAGAAGCAATGCAGGTTGAAAGTAGAAAGAAGTGGGAGGTAGCCATGGAAGAAGAGATGGAATCCTTAATGCATAACCAGAATTGGGAATTAGTCAGGTTGCCTGCAAGAAAAACTACATTGAAGAATAAATGGGTTTACAGGTTAAAGGAAGAAGATGGAGGAAAACAGAGGCACAAAGCTAGACTTATGGTGAAGGGGTTTGCACAGAAGAAAGGTATTGATTTTGATGAAATATTTTCCCCTGTTGTTAAAATGACTTCAATCAGAACTATTTTAAGTCTAGTAGTAGTTGAAGATTTTCATCTTGAGCAGTTAGATGTAAATACAACCTTTCTCGATGGGGATTTGGAGGAAGAGATATAGATGCAGCAACCATAAGGATATGAGGTGAAAGGGAAGGAGAAACTAGTGTGCAGGTTGAAGAAGAGCTTCTATGGCTTAAAATAGGCTCCAAGGTAGTGGTATCTAAAATTTGACAAGTTTATGTCTAAACAATTTTATACTAGATGTCACTCTGATCATTGTGTTTATCTGAAAAAGCAAAATGATGGTAGCTATATTATATTGTTATTGTATGTAGATGACATGCTTGTTGTAGGGTCTAACATGCAGGAAATAAATGTGCTCAACATAAAATTGGCAAATTCATTTGCAATGAAGGATTTGGGAGCTGGAAAACAAATCCTTGGTATGAGAATAACTAGAGACGGGAAAAATCACAAATTAACCTTGTCTCAGAATGAGTACATACAAAAGGTGTTGAAAAGATTTAATATGCACAATTCAAAACTAGTTAATACACCTTTTGCTAGCCATTTCAAACATAGTAAGGAAATGTGCCCAAAGACCCAAGAAGACATGGATTATATGTCTAAAGTTCCATATGCATCAGCAGTTGGAAGCTTAATGTATGCAATGGTCTGTACAAGGCCTGATATTGCACATGCAGTGGGAGTTGTAAGCAAGTACATGAATAATCCAGGAAAGGAACATTGGATGGAAGTGAAATGGATTCTTAGATATTTGAAAGGTACCACAAATCAAGCATTATGCTTTAGTGGTTCAAACATTTCTCTACAGGGAAATGTTGATGCAGATATGGTAGGTGACAGAGATAACAGGAGGAGCACTACAGGATATGTATTTACTGTACGTGGAACAACTGTCAGTTGAGTTTTAAAAATCCAAAGCGTTGTTATACTTTCAACAACTGAAGAAAAGTATGTTGTTGCTACAGAGGCTAGTAAAGAAATGATTTGGTTAGAAAGGTTTATGGTGAATTGAGTAAAAAGCATGATATGGGCACGTCATACAATGATAGCCAAAGTGCCATTCATCTTGCAAAGAACTCAGAATTTCATTCCAGGACTAAACACATATAGCTCAAGTACCATTTCATACGATCAGTGTTGGAAGATGGAGAGTTGAAGCTAAAAAAGATACACACTAGCCAGAATCCTGCAAATATGCTAACAAAAGTTGTAACCAGGGAGAAACTGGGAATATGCTCAGTTTCAATTGGTCTTCAAGGATGACGATGAAGATGAGAAAAAACCAAGTCAAAAGAGGAGTCATTGTCCAGTAAATGAAGTAGCGATGGAGTTGCTACAATCATTCTCCAAATGGGAGATTGTTGGGTGTGGAGCATGATTATTTAGAGGTCTTTGTTTCAGTCGGATGTATACCCTAGCAAGTTTGTACACCCTTCCATGTGGGGGGGTGCAGGGCAAACTTTTCCCCACCTGTTGGGGTTCGGGGTAGCCAATCTCCACCGGCTGGGGGGTTTGGGGGCCAGCGGTCCCCCGACAGGGGTTTCGGGGGCAGCGCCCCTGAAGCTAAAAATAGATGTAAAATTGCCTTGTAAAAGTGTAGTAATTTCTAGTCAATCTGGGCTGTTCATTAGGCAGATGATCTAAAGGTAAAACTTATGTTTAGTTTGGGGTTTTTTGCCCTAAAAGGCAACCCCCTCTCTTTGTATGAGGCAATTATATTGAGGCTGTGTTATAGATGTGTATCCTCTGAGTGAGAAATAGAGAGGCGAGACTGTGAGAGAAAACAGAGGATATTACAGTGGATCTGTTGTAGGTTGTGTCTCTTCATTTTGCTAGATAATAGAAAGGAAGGACCGGTTGTTCGGGGTGGACGTAGCCCGAATTGGATGAACCATGTATATCTGTGTCTCTCTGGTTTTATGCATTTTTTGTGTTTGTGTCTTTTTGCATATTATATGTCTTGCATTTCTCTGTCATATATCATATTTTCCTAACAAGATAATCTTCTATCTGCATCTTCCACAACTGGTAGTTTTGGTCCTTAAATTTTTTGATCCTAAACCTACCATCTTCCACCATTGCTCCCACTCGAACAAGGAACCCTTCTCTCCTGCGCGTTTATCAACCAAATAGACCTTCAGCTCTGATGCTAGTTGTTAGAAAATTATATATCATAGAGAAATGGAACACATAAAATATATTGCAGAAATATAAACACAAAACATGCATAAAACAAGAGAGACACAGATATATGTGGTTCACCCAATTTGGGCTACATCCATGGAGAAACATCCAATCCTTCCTTTTATATTATCCAGCAAAATGAAGAGATACAACCTACAGTATATTCATTGTGATTCCCTCTTCACTCTCAGACAATATCCTCTCTCTTTCTCGCTCCGAATATAGATCTACATAGACACAATATAGTTCCCTCATATAGAGTGAGGGGTTGCCTTCTAGGGAAAAAGACCCTAAATTAAACATAACTTATACCATCATATATCTACCGAATGAATGGCCCAGGTTGACTATGATATTATAACATTTTACATTTTACAAGACAAATTTACATCTATTTTTAGCTTCGAGGGCACTACCCCTGATCCCCCGCTAAGGGGCCACCCAAAGATCACAATTGCCCCCCCTGGACCCCCCTTGTAATGTACATTTTATGGGCATCGTTGCCACCACAGTACGAACTGAGGTCCAATGTGGTGATACCTCTAAATAAAGAAGATAACTAGGCTCCACAACCAACATATAAAAATTGTAATATTGCTTTCTTCCTACTAATATAGACCTTCCTTATATTCTAATAGGATAATTCTAGCCTCTTGTTTATAAATAAGGTTGGGAGCAGTCTCCTTGAGATGAAGATTGCATTTACCTCCAAACAATATCCTAAAAAGGGTGCCTTGTTCCAATTCCAACTCACAATAACATAAGGAGGCATTAAATTCCTTGTGCTTACTAAGTTTAAGCCTTCCTTCTATAGGGAGCATGTCCCTAAAGTATATCCAATGTTGGATATCTTACAATATGTTCAATAGATCTATAAATAATGCATAATAAACATGTTAAGGGACATTAGATATGAAAACCACATTGAATTCTTGTAGGAACCCATTAAGCTAGGAAAATATACCATTGAGTGTAGAATGTGGCTTCAAACATTATTTGATGTGCTTAGGAGTGGATTGATGGCCTTAAAATTTACCTATGTTGGAGGCTCATTGAGGGGTATGCTAATCACTAATACACAACGACATGTTAAGGATAAAAACCACTCTTAAGCCCTAGCTACTGGACCATTACATTTTTTATGTTATATTGGTAGGTTATATAGAACCTTTATTGTACCCTTCATAAAATAATTGCATCATTTTTGTCCAATACATATACCAAGGAGACCTAATCATAGGATAATCAAATCTTGTCTTGTACAATGAGTTAATTGTAAAACAAAGTCCTCGCCTGGAAGTGGATTATATTCATTGAAATTTTATCATTTTGAAGGTACTTCGATCATAATATTATATGTGAACATCATTTATTTTCTACATGGTGTATCTTTCATGCACACGCTCATTCTATCATGTTCCCCTTTCATATATCTAGTCTCAAAATGGTTCTAAAGATCTGGTACCTTATATATTTTGTACAACATACACAATGATTGAAAATACACAATAATTTCTTAATTGGATTATGAAACCATCTGACCAATTTGAATGTCGATCCATATATGTATTATTGTCCTTTAAATACTTGTAAAATAACTAAAATTGATGTTGTGCATAAGCTAAATCATGGCACCTATTATCACTTATACATAAGTGATAATCCTTCAATATAACCCTACTTCCTTCACTAATATATTTCTCATGCCTATATGTGTTATGTATCATTACACTAACCTATTCTAAGTGATAATATTAGCTTTGAATCTTATTTTACAGTTGAAGGGTATAGTTCTTAGAATAGTAAAGAATTAATAAATACTACCAAAGGAAAATGTATCTATGAATATTTTAAAATTCTTATCCTACCATTGAGCCACATGGACACACTAAACATATTATTTGTTCTTTTCAAATAAATTCTTAATGCAGTTATAGACTCATACCTAGTGGGACAACAATAAAGACAAATATAATTTCATTATTATAATGTTTCTTCCTATAATATTTGAAAGCGAAATATGAGAGAAAATATACGATTTAAGTAATCATTACTAACTTGTGAAGTCACCAACTATATATTTTTTCTTCACTTACCTTCCATAGTTATCATATATGACATATTTGAAGTTCTAAATTTTAACCTCTTTCCTCCCCATTTCACACTCATCACTCATACACATTTACTTTCTCAGTAATGTCGTTTCACCACACATGGAGAATGTCCCATTTAAGATTTTTTTTAATAATATGTACAATCCTCTATGCTTGTACGCATGATGTTATGAATAAAGTATCTGATGATGTTAGTAGTAATATAATTGAGCAATTTTTTTGTAAGAATTTTATGAAATACACATAATATATAAAATAAACATGTGTCGTAATAGTATCCATATTCAATGTGATATCTCAAAGAAGTGTTATGTATAACCATAAACCATAAATATATGAAGGCTTGCATTTCTCAGAAATTTTCATCCCAAGTTAAGTGCACAATTATCATTCTAAAATATATCATATATTTTGCATGTGTTATGTAAAAAAGGTTTTTGTTGTGGGGTTCATCATCTCTAGAACCCATTCTAAATATTATTACATATTTTTGGTTGGAATAAGGACTAATTTTCTTATGGAAAACATTGTACTAGTCCCTTAACTATGAATTACCTTAATGTTAGAATAACGCATGATTTCCCAAGAATCTATTTGAACACCTATGCTGAGGCCATCTTATTTAATAGATGATCCCTAAATTATCATGGATATTTCGTAAGATAGTTCATCAGAAGAGATCTAATAAAATTGTCCTACAATACAAAATCTATACCATGCAGGTTAATTTTCCTTTGATTTTTGGACTTATAAAGTTATTTTTATGTGTATGTATGAAATATAAAAAATGTGGAATGTATAGAATAAATAAAATAATTACTCACAAACCACAATAACACCAAGATATGACCTGAGAAACTCTTTCTTGAGAAAACTATAGTTCGAAGGTGAGGCTATTATGCTCTCACTTTCTCTAAATGGAGATGTTTCAAATGCAAAGGAGTGAGACATATGACACGTGAGATATTACAAAACACAAAGACTCTATTTTTTAATCTATCAATTTATTCTTAGCTACTTTTTATTAGAAACTAGGACAATATTAGGGGGGTGAATGAGTATTGTAAGAATTAAAAGGAAAAACTTTCACTTGTAGCAATACTAGGACACCCTAAAATGATTCAACAATTAATTTATATGAGCATGACATGAACCAATATAACTAGCACAAATAGTACCCATAGATTCATCAAAACATTTATGCAATTTCTTCACAAGGAGAGTGACAACTTATTGTTACAAAATTCTCTGGCTATGACCAACAGGAAGCTATAACTCCTTGATTTATAAACTGCAACTGAATGGAGCTACAACCCAAAAATATTTACAAGGACCTACTAGAGGGAGCTACAACCCCTTATCTACAAGCTTCAACTTGTAGACATCAATGATTCATTTTTCATCCATTTTCACACTAGAACCATGAATTCCAACTTTTACAAAATAAAACAATTTGTCTCTTTACAAACTCACCAAAACACCTTCAACAATCTCTAATTATTGAACACATGGTAAGAATCCATTAACCTCTACTCGTACGACTACTCAATCTCTCACACCAAAAATCTATCCAGATTGCTCAATAAATTATTGTTATAAAGAACTTTTCCTACTAAATTAGGCTTCTTCAGTTCAAATTTTCAGTTAACTTTAGGTCTCGCCTTCATGCATAAAACCTATTTTTGTCTTCATCTATCTCTTGTGAATTTTTCTAAATTTTTCAATCATTAATCTACTATACTTAACTCAATATTTTAGTTTTTCTAATTAAATATGAAAAAACTTCTTATTCTAGCACTTATCAAAGTTTAAGTGGATTTTTAGTTGCAATTTAACTTTGGTTAGCCTCCAAATATAGGAAAAATTCCAAATATAGCTCCAATATTGTCCATGCCATTGAATTTATCCTTTATCTCCTTGGTGTTGGCCCCTTAGCTCATAATACCAAGGGTTGTGATCAAAAACTTGTAACCGGAGAACTTAACCCCAACGTATAATCCTTTGGTCACTATGTCGCCATGCAATCATGTCTTGGTGCTTGGATCCCAGTGCCTTTGATCATGATGATTTTGTTGTGTGTGTTTAAAAACTTCCAAGGTAGGCTTAGTAGGATGAGCTTTCAGCAAGGGTTCCCCTCTTCCAATTGGTCTTTAGCTCCACTCATACATGCCAATGTGTCCCAACCCTATCACCACACTATTCTCCTCCTCATTGCCATAATTATCCTCTAGGGTCATGCTACATGGATGACGTGTCCCATATGACCACATCTCCTATTCTCTGAATGGTTGTTGATGCCTAGCTCTACAGGTTGACATGTCCCTACCTTGCCATCCCAACGGTTCTTTATTATGCCCTCCAAACACTCTATGTTCAAGCCTATGTGATTATGTCACACTGAAATCATCATCCCCACATGGCACCATACTAGTGGTCATGTGTCACTTGGAAATGATCTAATAGGGTACCCAAATACACCAAATATACATGCCATGTGTCCTCTAGTCCGTACATCCACATCACCTATGCTAATTTTGTCTTTGACCAACCGAATGTTGCCATGCGTCTTGTCAGAGAGGAGAGAGAAAGAGTCTTTGAGCATTGGTTTTGTGCCATTTTCCTTTATAAAAAATTCTTAGGGTCCCATACCTTTTCTCCTTCTACCACATTTCTCGGCCTTGCTGCATTATTGCAAATGCCACTATTAGAAAAAGCCTCCCATTGTGACACCCTTGCTGCATGGATTTTAGTATTAAGAGGGTGTGTCAAAATTAACCTCCACTAATAATATAATGATTGGAAGTATGGGAAAACACACATTTTGACACCCTCTTGCATATTAACGCTTGCACCTAGTGACTTGTCAGAATTATCTCTAGTGCACTGATGAGACATGCAAGACCTGATCCATCACTTGACATGTTCAAAATTTAAACTTTGTTATTTGACCTATTTACCATCTGTCTTCCAGTGAGTGGTGTCACTTCTCACTCGTATCCTTCTCACCTGCCACACTTTTTTCCTTTCGTATGATCACAAGTCGTGCTCACTATCATAGTTGTGGTCATGATTACACCAAATCATTGGTGGTTTGCATGGCCCCCCAATGTCAGTTTTGTTGTTTAGAGGGATGGGAGGCAGTCGCACAACTCACCTTCACCGTCGATATGACAATTGACAATAAGGGAAAATTGCCCATTCCACCCCCCACCCACGCGTGTTTAACATGTGAGCACACTTGGGGCATGGGGGCTTCATTGGGAGAGAAATATCATACCACGTGGGTTCATATTGGGGGATATATATGTTAATGAAAAAATGTTAATCAAAAAATGGATACCTACAATATATAGTGAAAAGTAGAGGTTTTTTAAATTGGGAAGTTGTATTGGGTTCATATTGGAAGGGGGTTAAATAATGTAATTTTTAGATGGATTTTCCAATATGTAGTCTAATTAAGGGTGTTGTTTAATATGCCACAAACACACGTGATATGTCAGAGGTTCACTAAGTGAATCCCCTGTGGCTTGGCACCCTGCAAAGCCAACAATGTGTCTGTGAGGGAACATGGCATATGATCCACCAATAATATTTCCTGATATTTAACAACCACCTCTACTAGTATGATCTGCTAGATTTGTTCGTATGCCAAATTTAACTCTAGCTAAGTCTTTTTTCCAATTTAGCTGTGCCTCCTTTGACTTTTGGTGGTCCTATCTTTGACTAGCCATAAATTTCAAACTAGGAGGAAATTTTATTCCTTCCACATACCACTGGAAAGTTATTTCAAAGCTCCATCAATCTTCTTGGGTTTCAACTTGTCTTGAACTAATATTTTTCACTAAAAATTCCTTCAAAATATTTACACCCTTTCATCATTAATGCTAATCTTCATTCTTCTTGTTGTACCTATACCCTGATCACATGTACCATCGTCATTAATACAATTGACACCTTTTCCATCAATGAAAAAACATTTCTAACATTCTTCCCCTTTGGCATTGATGGCAACACCTTTGATTAGACAAAAGATAATCATGAAGACAAACTAAATATGTTTGTGCTCATATTTATCATTTCTATGTTTCTCCCCCTATGATGCACTTCTCTTCTTATGTTGGAAAAAATGCTTCTATGATGTTGTTGTTATCCTTCTACACTATTACTTTTCCAGGACTTCTCCAATACTTGTTTCTTTTGTTTTATCCCCAATACATATCCCCCTTTGACATTAATGGAAAATACGATATTGACTTAGCCCGCAACTTTTCTTCCCTTGTCAACAAGATTCCCCTATCTTGTTGATCTTGTGGACCTGATAACTTCATCTTCGTATGTTGAAGGTATACAGTTTCCTTTATTCCTCTTGAAGGAAGATCTAGTGAAGGGAATCAAGAGGAACAACTCCAAATCTTTACCTCAAGTGCTGAAATTGTTCTCTAGGAAGTGGTTTGGTGAAAATATCAGCAACCTATTCTTTTGTAGGAACATACTCCAGCTTGATGACCTTATTGGAAACTTGCTCTGTCAAGAAATGATACTTGATTGTAATATTATTTTCCTTGGAGTAGAAAACAATATTCTTTGACATGATGATGGCACTTGTGCTATCGCAAATAATAGGAATAAGTTGATCATAAAACACCTTTACATCTTGCAAGGCCTTACTCATGCATAATAATTGAGTGCAACAAGAAGTTGTTGCAATATATTCTACTTTAGATGTATATAAAGAGATTGAAGTTTGCTTCTTTCTCAATAAAAAACTAGACATTCTCCAAGAAAGAATGCACCACCATTGATCTAAAATGATCATATGTTAAACTGAAGTAGAATTTATCAATGCCAACAGTGAATCAAATGTTAACTTAAAGTTCTTTAACTGTGAGAATTGTTTGAAAAGAAATGACTTTACGATAGAATTGAAACATAAGAAAGATGCAAAAAGAAGTGAAAAGTAGCAAAACACAGTGATACCAGACAACAAGATTGATTACGGAGTTTGTCCCTGATGGACTACGTCTCCGAGTCTACTTTCAAGATGGGCGACTGCATTATTAGGATTGAATCTGAGGAGGTTGATTACACATCAAATTAACTAGATTAAATGTGCACGTAGGCATTTTTGGTCATTGTGACAAGAAATATCTCTAAATTAGCTTTCCAACGCCTATTTTGGTTCCCCATTCTGACTCTCGATGCTCCTGTTACACTGAAAAATAATAGCCTATATCCTCCAGAATCTGCATACAGAACTCAAAATCACTCTCCCTCTCCATCATGAGTACAAATGGTATTATAGAGTTCAAATCAAACTCCCTAGCCTGATTTGGCATTTGGTTGAGCATAAAAAGCTTTGAAGGGCTACGGTCTAGTCACAAAACAACACATAGGGATAGAGGCCATGGTCTTTGAATTAGTTGAATGCAAAAAAAAACAAAAGAAAACCCAAAAATAACTTTATGTTATAATTAGCCCCCGACAGTCAGCTAATGGTGTAGAGAAGGTTGAATGTTCCCATGTGAACAGGCGCAGTGGTAACTATTTGTAGCCACCTCTGTTGTTTACCCTTGCTGTTCTAGTAGACAGTTCATTGTGGTTGCACCTAGCGGTTTTGCATTGTTCATATAACACACACCCTTCGACGATTATAACCTTTGTGCGATTAGACTATTTAACAACCTTCGCTGCAAACTCTAACCCTGATGTTAACATAACCGGTCACATGAGCCTATAACCCCTCGTGGTTTCGACGCGACTATCTACTGTGGTTAGGGACCCGTTTTATTTTTTTGCAATGTTTTTATATTGTTTGTATTGTTGTAAGGACTGAATAAGTTTAGACTTAGGTTTAATGTGTTTTAATACATGGATTAGGTTCTAGGTTTAGGTTAATGGGTTAGGGTTTTGTTTTTCCACCATAGCTTTGTAATACTAGGTCTTAGTTATAGACTTTTAGTACAATGTCTTAGGTTTTAGTCCTTAAGACCTTACACCACTTTATTCTTAAAACAACCCTTCTACAATAAATTGTAACAATGTGACATCATTCATGGATCATTTTTGGAAACCCAAACTGTTATGAAACCAACTCAAGAAAAGATAGAAAATATAGATGAACGCCTTAGAATTCAGCCTCTTTGAGGGGGCAACCTCCTTTACATTACATAAATGAACAATTCTTGGATGAT
>APFE031280766.1:0-89931 GCA_000404065.3 Pinus taeda | reverse complement strand
AAACCAGCTCAAGAAAAGATAGAAAAGATAGATCAGCGCCTTAGAATTCAGCCTCTTCGAGGGGGCAGCCTCCTTTACATTACATAAATGAACAATTCTTGGATGATTCAAATGATAAAACCTCCTTTCTATATATATAGGAGTATAAGGAGTCACAATATAACCCAACCGACCTAACAATAATAATATAAAGCCACAAAAATAACAATAGAGGGATTCTATCGGGCCCAATAATAACAATATGGGGACAATAGGGGCACAACAATATTAATAAGGGATACAACTACAATAGTAATGGGGTAATCACTAATATTATAGGGACCCAACACAAACCCTGGCGGAATGATGATGAAGACATGACAACAACTAAACCCCAATGAAACTAACGACAAACACATTTCGGCAACCAGGTACAAATCCCTATCCTTCGAACAACATGAAAACCATATCAACCATTGACATCACCGACAGAACTGAAATCAACACTAGACAACCTAAACCATAAACATCACTGTCGAAGCTGAAGACACTAGACACTGAATGCTGATGACAAATACTGTCAAAGCTGATAAAGTTCAAGACCTCATTGACCAATGATAATTTGGTGATCACTTTGATGTTGAACCACTTAAGACTCCACTCATGTTGGATTGACAAGATCCTCCTAGATCAACCACTAGAACTCTTTTGATCGTCTACATCACCTTCCCAATCAACATCAATATAAATAGTCAATGAAAAATACCATAGTTCATAGTCCATTGTGGCTTTGAGATATCTGTGAATCCTCTTGGATGCTAAAAGATGGCTTTGTCTGGGGGTTGTTTGAAATATTCCAAAAATACCAACATCCTGCATAATATTTGGTCTTGAAGTTGTCAAATATAATAGACTTTCAATAATAGATATGTATAAATTTTGGTACACTTCTGGGGATTCATCAGTCTTGCTAGGCTTCCAATCTATAAGCATTGGTGTGCTCACTAAAGAGCATTCTTCCATGCCAAACTTCTTCAATACTTCCTTGAGATATTTACCTTATGAGGTAAAAATCCCTTTGGAAGTTTAGGCAATATGCAATCCAAGGAAATAAGAAAACTCTCCAAGCATAGACATGTTAAGCTCCACCTTCATATCTACCACAAATTGACATGTTAACAAATTTGAATCATTGGAAACATTAATATCATCAACATATAGAACAACCACTATGAGTTTTCCATCATTAGATTTGACATATAAATTTTTGTCATATGCTCCTCTTTTGAAACCACACTTTAGCAGGTAGTTGTCCAACTTGGAATACCAAGCTCGACATGCTTTCTTGAGACCATACAAGGCCTTCTTAATCTTGCAAACATAATCAAGCTTATCTGTTAGTTGAAAACCATATGGTTGTTCTAAGTAAAATTATATATGTAATTCTCCATTTACAAAAGTATATTTTACATCCATTTGATATATTTTGAACTTCTTGAAATATAAAAATTCTAGAAACATTAAAATTGCCTCTAATCTAGTAATAGGAGAAAAAGTTTCATCAAAATACAAACTTTCAATTTGAGAAAAAACTTTGCATACCAATCTTGCTTTATTTCTTACCACTTCACCATGGTCATTCAGCTTATTTTTGAAAACCCACTTAGTGCCAATAACATTATTGTTTGTTGGGCTTGGTACACGCTCCCATGTTTAATTGTTCTCAATTTGGTCAAATTCTTCATGCATAGATTTTAACCTGTTTTCATCTTCACTAGATTATGCAACATCCTTTGGTTCCTCCATAGACAATAGGGCTACATGTGCTTGCATAGTGAGATTGAGTAGATTCCTTCTTGTCTAAACACCTATTTTTAAATTACCAACAATCTAGTCAACTGGGTGGTATTTTTTCACATACCTTGAAGGATATTTTGCTTGATGATTGGAAGGATCTTCATTGTATTCTTCTAAAGGTGGATCATGGTCCTCCTCATCATTGTTGAATAGTTCATTTGAGCTTCGATTTACTGGATGTTTGACTTCAGTTTCAACATATTCATCCACTTTGACATCAATACAATAAAAAATCATCTTGGTATTCTTATTATAGCATCTATAACCCTTCTTATTATGTGAATATCCTAGAAAATTCCTTCATCAACCCTTGCATCAAACTTACCAAGTTTTTCATGATTCCTCTTAATGTAAATCTTTCTACCAAAAAATCTAAAATGCTTTATTGATGCAGGTTTTCCATTCCAAAGCTCATAGGGATTCTTTTTATTGCTTGGTCTAAAATGAGCTTTGTTGAGAATAACCACTACTGTGTGAATGGCTCTGGCCCGAAATATTTTTTGAACTTTGCTTTCATCCATCATAGCTCTAGATAATTGTTGTCAATATCTATTTGCTTCCTCTACAACACCATTCTATTGTGGAGTCTTTGTTATAGAGAACTGCCTCTTGATGTCATGCTTCTTGGACAATTCGTTAAACTCTTTTGAAGTAAATTCACCTCCATTATCGAATCCTATGATCTTGATTTACAATTAGTTTCATTTTCATCCATAGCTTTGAAATATTTGAACTTCTCAAAGCATATTTATCTCTAAGAAAAGCAACCTATGTCATCCTGCTAAAATCATCAATTATAAGCATGAAATACAATTTACTTGTGGGTGGCTATGTTCTTGATGGTACACACAAGTCCATATGTATTATTTGCAATGGATTGGATGATGAACTCTCCTATGACTTGAGTGGAACTTGATTTTTCTTACCTAGTTAACAATATTTGCAAATTGTATTCTCTATTTTTTAAGACTTGGGTAAATCCTTGACAAGATTCTTCTTGCTCAATTTGACTATCTGATCAAAATTCATATGTCCAAGTCTTGTATGCCACAACCAAACTTTGATAAGAAATACATCTCTATTTTTTGTTTTAAGGCATAAACATTATTATTTGTTCTCACAAATTCGACTACTATTTAATCTCTTCCTGTAGACTTGATTTGACAATTTTTAGCCTTAAAAATCACATCATATCCATGATCACACATCTGAGACACTCTAAAAGTATTTTTCTTAAGCCCATCAACAAATAAACAATTCTTGGCTTTACCTTTCCCATTTGACAGACTGATAACTCCTTTAACAACAATTTTACTAGGTGCATTTCTACCAAAGGTTGTATTACCCTTTTTAACTAGTTTCCATTTCATGAATTTTATTTTGTCTCCTGACATGTGCCTAGAAAAACCACTATCCATGCCTTCATTTTGAGCGTACAAAAAAATATCACATTTCTTTGTGCTTCACTTTTATTTTCATACCTTGAGCTCTTGTTTAATTTGTTCAATAACTGGTTTATGCCTCCTTTCCTTATGTCTACACATAGTTTCTCTATGCCCAAAATTTTGACATTTAAAAAATTACATTAGATTGTTTAAAGAAGAAAACTATTTTTTCTACCCGTATCTTCTTTTCTTGTGTCTAATATGTTGATTTTTTCTAGTTGTTCTAAGTTTCTTGTAGGATAAATTTACTTTGCAATTTGTTGCTTTATGGCCATGATTAGTGAATGTGAAACAATAACCTAGAAAAATATCAACATACCTAGAAAAATTTCTTCTATTAACTTGTTGGGTTGATCTCTATGTGTTTTGATTTCCCTAGCCAACATTGTTCTTTTGTAACATGCTGTTGTTGGTACAAAGGTGATGGATTTCTTACCCTTTAATTATATTATTGCATTTGGTTCAACCTCAAATCCTAGACCACTTTGACCTTTGGAGACTCTCTATGCTTCCAAAAGTTCATTTAAATTTTCAGTCCCTTTTCCAAATCTTTGATTGAATCTTAGTTGTGTTCATTCCCTTTGTAATTCTCTTCTTATAAAAAAAAAAAAATCATCCTCTAGCATTTCAGAAGCTTGATTCTTCTCACTCAACTATTAATTTAAAGATTTCTAAATCCTCTTTCCTTCTTCAGTTTTTAGGAGCAATGGTTCAACAACTTCAACTTTTTTTTTAATTAGTTACTCCTTCTGAGATTTATTTTTCTTTCTTAGCCTTTCTATTTCTTCAACTACACTTACCAAATCTCTTTCCAAATCTACTTTAATATCTTCTTCATTATAATTAATAGGTTCAACTTGCAGATTGACTATAGTGATAAGCATGAAAAATTTTGTACTTTCATCATCTTTTCCCTTATTGAAGGATTGAATAGTTTCACTTTTAGAGGAGCTATCTTCTTGAATATAGAGACTCCTCTTCTTAGCCTTCTTTCTCTCCTTTTGAACTTTCATAAATTTTTCTCATGGATCATAATCTTTCTTCTTCTTTTCAGGACAATTTGAAGCTTAGTGACCAACTTTTCCACAATTAAAACATTTAAAAGGTAACTTACCTTTATATTTACTTGAGCCTCTGTTCAGATTCCTAAAAAACTTGGCTTCTTCTTCATTTGATTCACAACATGAATCATCATGATATTCCTTGGGATTCTTATCTACTTTGAAGGATGACTCTTTTGCTGTAGGCTTTGCATTTTATATTCTCATTTTATAGGCAGTAAGCATGCTAGGTAACTGAGCTAGAGTGAGATTATTCATATAGGTCATCTCTTCAATGGATGAAACTGTTGGATTAAATTTCTTACAAAGAAATATCAACACATTTTGAACTACTACAAATTCATCGAGCTCCTCATCGAGGCTTCTTATGGTGTTTCACACCTCATCAAATTTTTAAAAATATGTTGGAATATCTTCATCATCATGCATCCTCAAAGATTTTAATTGCATTTTAAAACCTTCAAATTTTAGATTTCTTTACCTTTTTGTCTCCTTCATAGAAGCTACTCATCTTATCTCGGATAGCTTTGGATGTTGTGTAATCCATTAATTTGACAAGTTTTGATTTAGGTAGGCCACTAAACAAGGCATTCATGGCTTCAACATTGCATGTGAACTCCATCTTTTGATATTTAATAATCAATGCTGGAGGCATTTCATATCCTTATTCCACAACATCCCATACATCAACTTCAAGTGATTGAATGTATGTTTTCATCCTTAGTTTCCAAAACACATAGTTTTCTCCATTGAACGTAGGTTCCCTATTGGTAAATCCTCATTCCTTGTTTACCATGGTCCTTGATCTTTCTTTTATTTGTTAAACTGATATGAGGTAACCTTTTTCTCTGATACCAATTGTTAGAAACCATGACAATACTGAAAGGGGAGTGAATCATTATTGTAGGAATTTTAGAAAACTTTCTTTCATTTTTAACAATAATAGGGCACCATAAAACTATTTAGCAATTAATTCATATGAGCATAATGTGAACCAACATAACTAGCACAAATTGTAGACATATATTCTTCAAAAAACTTCTGCAATTTCTTCACTAGGCAAGTTGCAACTTGTTGTTACAAATTTCTCTGGCTATAACTAGCAGGAAGCTACACCTCCCTGATTTATCAAATACAATTGAATGGATCTACAACCCCAAAATATTTCCAACACCTAATGGAAGGAGTTACAACCTGTTACCTATAAGCTACAACTTTCTTGACATCAATGATTCATTTTTCATCCATTTTCACACTAGAACCACGAATTCCAACTCCTTTTACAAAATAAAAAAATTTGTCTCTACCCACACTCACCAAAACACCTTCAACAATCTCAAATTACTAAAAATACCAACAACATCAATTCACCTCTACTCGCACCATTGCTCAATTTCTCTCACTAAAAAACTATCAAACTTACTCAATCAATTATTCTTATAAATATTTTTTTCCTACTATATTAGGCTTCTTCGATTCAATTTTTTAGTGAACTTTAGGTATCATCTTCATGCATAAAGCTTATTTTTATCTTAATCTACCTCTTTTGAATTCTTATGAAACTGTTCTTCAAGTATTTAATCATTGATTTGTTGTATTGAACTCAACCTTTGATTTTTTCAAATTAAATATGTAAATCCTGCTTATTCTAACACTGATCAAAGTTTAACTAATGTTTTAGCTATAGTTATAACTTTTGTTAGCCTCCAAATATAGGAAAAATGATAAATATAGTGCCAATAATGTCCATTCCACAAAATTTATCCTTTAAGGCCCTAACATTGGCCCCTTAGCTAATAATACCAAGGGCTATGACCAAAACCTTGTGACCTGAGCGCTTAGCCCCCACACCTATGTCTTTGGTCACTATGTTGCTATAGAATCGAGTCCTAGTGCTTGGACCTCGATGCCTCTTATCGGGACACTTTTTTTGTGTGCATTTAAAAGCCTATGGGGTAGGATTAGCATGATGAGTTGTTAGTCGAGCCACCCCATGCCTTCTCCCACTAGTCTTCGACTCTGCCTGTACATGTTGATGTGTCCTGCCACTATCACCCCATCATTATCCTCCCTACCACAATTTGACTTAGAGGTCATGCCGCAGGGATGACATGTCCCATGGGACAACATCTCCTCTAATCTGATTAGTCATTATTGCCTAGTTGTACAAGCTGACGTGTCCCAACCTTTTCATCTTGGTCATTCTTTTATTGCGCCCACAAATGACTCTAGGGTCAAGCCTATAGGATGACATCATCATCACCACATGGCACCATCTGAGTGGTCCATATGTCACTTGAAAATGGCCCACAAGCGTACCTAAAAACACCAAATATTTATGCCATGTGTCACTTGAAAATGGCCCACAAGCGTACCTGAAAACACCAAATATTTATGCCATGTGTCCTTTGGTCCATACTGCCACATCACCTATGATGACATCATATTTGACCAACTAGACGCTACCATGTGTCTTGTTAGAGAGGAGAGAGAAAGGGCCTTGGAGCCTTGGTTTTGTGCCATTTTCGTTTATAAAAAGTTATAAGGGTCCCAAGCCTTTTCTCCTTGCGGCACATTGCCCAATATTACTCCATTATTATGAAAACCACTACTGGAAAAAGCTACACATTATGACACCCCTATTGCATGGTTGGAGATATTTAAGGTAGGGTGTCATAATGAACCTTCATCTTTGATCTAACAATCAACGATATGGGAAAATCACCCATTGTGACATCCTCATGCATATTAATTCCTCCACCTATTGACCTATTAGAATTATCTTCAATGCATCAGTGGGATGCGTGGGGCCTAATACATCACTTAAATTTCTTGGAATTTAAACTTTATGCTACCACCTATATGCCATATGTTTTTTAGTGAGTGATCCCACCTATCTTTGGTATCCTTGTCATCTTCTACGCTTCCTTCCTTCTATGTGATCACATGACATGATCATAGCCATGTTTGTAGTCACAGTTGCACCAAATTGTTGGTCGTTTGTGCACCCCCCCCATGGTTGGTTTATGGTTTATAGGGAGTTTTCCATGCAAATCACCTCCGTCATCCATCTGACTATCGACGACATGGGAAAACTACTCATTTCAACCCCCCTCCCCCCACCCCCACCTGTTTAATGTGCGATCGCACTTGGGGCCCCATAAAGCCAATGATGTGCCAGTGGGGGCTTGTGGCACATGATTTTCCACTAGTATTTCCCATTATTTAATAGTCATCTCCATTAGCATGCTCCAATAGGTTTGGTCGTATTCCAAATTTAACTCCAAATAAGTCCTTCATTTTTCCATTTTACTCTACCTCCTCTAACTTTTGGGGGTCCTATCTTTGACTGCCCATAAATTTCAAACCAGGAGGCCAATTTCTTGCTTCCACATATGAATAGAAGGCTCTTTCATATATCCATCCATATGTTTGGGTTCCAACTTCTCTTGAAGTGATATTCTACACCACAAATGTCTTCAAATTCTGCACCCTTTCAACATCAGTGTTGATCTTCATTGTTCTTATTGTACCTAAACCTTGATCACTTAATACTTTTTGACACATTTTCCATCAATGAAAACATATTTATAACACATTTCTCTAATAATGAACAAAATTCACTAGAATATAATCAAAGTCTTTTCCCTCTAGTGACCGAGTCATAACAAAACCTGGTATCTAACTAAGGGTTAAATTTAACCCATTAAACTGTTAATAAGAGTTTGAACTTTACCCTTCTTGATTCTTCTTCATAATTCTCTTGTGGATAGCCCCTTTTTCATCAATAACGAAGGGTGATATGGCATCCTCTCTAACTATCACGATCAATGACAGTAGGCCCACCTTTGGGAAGCATAAATTTTGCATTTGAACTTGGATTATTGTTATTCTTTCACCATTTGGAAATGTATTTGAGTTTATAATATAGATGGAGGACGTGGCACTAAAGAAACAAATTTTTACCCCCAAAAAATGTCTTTTAAGTCCTAAAATTGTCTTTAGAATATTTCTAACCTCAATTTTTCAAAATATTTCCTTCCACTAAAATACTCCATTAAGCTAATACATTTTATCTTTCCACCCTTCAAGCATTGATATGGATGAAAACAAATATAATTATTTAATCTAGATCATACCTCCCCATTTTGGAAGTCTTTTGTTTTCCAAAATCTTTTATTGAATGAGGTGAAGGAATTTTTCCTCTACCTTCTCCCTGTAGCACCATTTAGCCTTGCTTATAAGTTTTCCTTTCGATGCAATATACCAAAGGTCATTTTGCCCATGTGTTCTAGTTATATACCTTTCACACACTATTCTATCCTCCATCAACGTTTTCCGAGCGTATAGTGCAAAATCCTCAATGAAGGGTAGTAAATCTCCTCTTCCTAATATAGCACGGAGAGCTCATGGATTCTTATATTTTAAACATTCACTACTGAGTAAATGCACAGATATGGATGTAGACTAAGTTTATAGGTGTTATCTTCCATATTTTCCAATTTCTCAAAGGGGCCATATTGTAGAGATATCATTTTCTTATCGAGAGAATCTCTTTGTTCAATTACAATCATACTCACTCTCCCACTCTAAATGACTTATCTAATTTGTGTTGATCATGCATATCCTTTTACTTTTCCCATGGATTTTTTAGTGTCTCCTCTACCTATATATGGATATACCTAATTTAATCAATACATATTTATTCCCTTATAAGATCCTCCCTCACTCCTTGTTTTCCATATACAATATCTTAAGGTGAACGCGGAATATATCCAAAACAAGTTTCAAATGGGGACATACTGGTAGAACAATGGACTTATCTATTATAATAATGTTGTATATATACTATATTTTCATCTCGTTTCTTCATATGCTTTTGATTTTTAACCCTCAAATCATGCACCAAAGTCTTCTTGTCTACTTATGTTTTCCCATATGTCTATTGATGGAATGATGTATACCTATTCAAGTTCATGTCCACCCTCTCCCACAATATAGTCCAAAATTATCTAAGAAATCTTATGTTACAATTGAAAGGATGCTCCTTGGGATTGCAAAGTGCACATAATAATGTCCAAATAATAATTTAACAACTTATTGTTGGCTAATGATCCTTTTATAGGGCATGAAAATGCACATCTTACTAAACTTGTCAACTATCATGAACAAATAGTCATGTCCCTTCCTAGTTGTTGGTAAATATCCCAAAAATTCTATGGAATTTGTTCTCTAGTGGTGAGTGTGTATAGGTATGGGAAGGTATAGATCTCGTTTTCTATTACTAGGCTTGCTAATCCAACAAAGCATACATCCTGTTATGAACCTAGCTACATCTTCTTTCATCTTGGGCCAATTCACATACCTGTTTATGTTGGCCCCTATTTTCCCTACACTAAAATTCCCTGCAATGTTTGAGGTGTCAACCTCTGTAAGTAGTTTTAATTTCTCACCTTTAAGAATACATCACTTTTCCAATATGTAGCTCAACTATTATAGAGGTGGTATGGAAAATATGATGTGAAAATTGTGCATATGAATCTATATACACAATTGTTGAAACACCTCCTTGAAGTCCTTATCGACCTTTGTGTATGCCTCCCTATATGCATCATGGGCTAAAGGCTCCATGTGCATTACAGTTCCTAAAGCTACAACCTTTAATATTGTTGGAAACCTAATCCTCAATGGGTTAGTGTGGTAGCCGAATAGACAAAAGAAGTCCAAGAGACATTGGGATGTGGAACCCAACGGTCACAATATGTACTATAAATGTATATCACTTGTTAATAAAAATTGATTCTCATGTTTTATCTTTCATATTCCTTTGCTGCCCATGTGTGTTTAACATGGTATCAGAGTAGGTGTATTCCTACCCTGCATAATTTCTTTGAGCCATTTGTTTTATGGTATTTATGAGCAGGTCCTATTTTTAGTATTCCTACCTTTGTAACTCCATTTTTCACCTTGTCAGAACTATCTATATTTTGCCTGGTTGCCTGATGCCTTCTGTGGCAGTGTCATATATGCATTGTTTTGTCAAGACTGTGCCCTCTGTCATATGCATTTTTAAGTAAACGCTGAACACTGTGGTAGGAATGCTGGTGTTCTTAAAGGTGGACATCGATGAAACAACTGAGCTTTATTTTTGAAGCCCATGAATGTTGTGGATTTCATAAGGCATCTCTAGCGAATAATTGAAGGTTATGTTTGATTTCAAGCCTCTGTGGTAGTTTTTTGTAGCTTCATGTTCCGGATTATCCACAGTTTCCAGTTCAGTCTGTCGACGTTTCGAACCCCAAAGGGGGTCCATCATTAGGACCATTCTGAAAGATAGAAAGAATGAAATGAATGAAAGATGATGAGAGAAGGAGCTAGGACCTGGATATAAATACACAAAAGAACCCTAAAATGAGAGCCGACACCTGATTTTACATTCCTGCAATTATTATTATTTAATTTATTTTTATTTCCATATTTAATATTTAATTTATTTGATTTTATATTATTTTTTAGCCTTAATAAATCATTCATAATTAACAATTAGATTAATTAATTAATTAATCAATTAATTAATTAATTAAATTAATAAAATTAATTATAATATTAGTTAAAATGATATAATTAATTAAAATTAAATTAATGGATTACCACACCATAGGTTAATTAATAATCATTAATTACAATATTTTAGAATTTATAAATAATCATTTTAATTATTAATTTTATTTTTACTATCATTTTAGATTAAACTACAGTTTAATCTAAAATGATAGTAAAATAAAATTAATAATTAAAATGATTATTTATTAAATTCTAAAATATTGTAATTAATGATTATTAATTAACCTATGGTGTGGTAATCCATTATTTAATTTTAATTAATTATATCATTTTAACTAATATTATAATTAATTTTATTAATTAATTAATTAATCTAATTGTTAATTTATGAATGATTTATTAGGCTAAAAAATAATATAAAATAAAATAAATTAAATATTAAATATGGAAATAAAAATAAATTAAATAATAATAATTGCAGGAATGTAAAATCAGGTGTCGGCTCTCATTTTAGGGTTCTTTTGTGTATTTATATCCAGGTCCTAGCTCCTTCTCTCATCATCTTTCATTCATTTCATTCTTTCTATCTTTCAGAATGGTCCTGATGATGGACCCCCTTTGGGGTTCGAAACATCGACAGACTAAACTGGAAACTGTGGATAATCTGGAACATGAAGCTACAAATTGAAGGTTATGTTTTTCTAGAGCTCTGTGGTTAATTTCCTGCATGTTTAATAACATTATCTCTTCTCCATGTATCGAATAATCTCCTGGTATGTGCGTTGAAGTTGAAATATGTTGATAAGCTCCTAGTATGTGTTCAAGTCTATGTTGGTCCATAATTTACATGTAACTAGTCCTGGGCTGTCAACCTCATCCTCCATTGATAGATGACAATGAAATTATAGTAGTTTTGGACGAAGCGCGTTATCTGGTTTTTAACATACTCACAGAGAACCTTTCATGCTAGGTTTATTTTCTGGGTAAACTAAACTAAGAAGTCCATTCTAAAAATTTGTTCTAAGCTCACACAGTAAGCAATAAAAATTCAACCAAGGGGAATCCCCTATGTTGTTCTAGTCAAGGTAGTAGTGTTAGACTTCGAATTAAGAAAAGGAATCTGCTTTTGGTAAAATGAGCTCACGTAATGGAAAAGCATATTTGGCATTAAATTCAAAGTGGATTTGATACTATCCCTTGAGCTGCTATTGTCCATTGAGCTACTCTGCCCATATCAAGAGTAACAAAGTCATTGTTCAGCTAAGAGTTTATCTCTCGCTACCATTGTTTACTTGCTAGTCATCCACTAACTATTGAGAACAATCATTTTCCTCCTATTGTTTAGAGTGTTGTTGCCATAATAAACTGCTGTTAATCGTTGCTCAAAAGAGGGTAACCATTGTTTGTTGGAAAGAGTGAATTCATTGTCATATTAAGGATGCAGCCGAAATCGAGGTTTCAAGTGAAGCCGGTGGAAATTTAAAGGAAGTTGCAGTCATCTGTTTGTCTGCATGAATATTTCTTCACTAAGTTATCAATAACTACATCGACAAGATGATATGAGTTTTGGGCAGCGATTATTGGTTTGGAGACTACAAGATCTCTTGGCCTTGATGTAGAAAAAATGAAGTCTCTTGGACATTGCAGTGTCGCAATGGACAAAACTTTACTTCCTTCTTTATGAAATACAATCATAATTGATTTATCATCTGTTTTAATTGTATTTCCAGGAATGATGGCCTAATTCTCTTTGCATGGAGAATGAGGGTAGCTATCAAATTTATGAAGATGCCATTTGTGCATCTCAGTGACAACAAAAGTGAGGTTGGCACCCATATATCCAAAAAGAAGCCACACTGAGAGATCAGAAGCTCCAGTAGCAATTAAAATCCCTATGTAGATGACAATCTCAGCCACATAGTGGGGAAAGGATACAATTTCAAACCAATCGCCATATGGAATAGCATATTCATTTGTCTCTTCTTGATTTCTAGTTCGTAAAGATCCCATAATCTTATGGCACCGGAGTTGATGAATCCATCCCCACATGAAGACAAATGCACCAGTCCATTGCCACCATCCCAATTTCGAAAGAGAAATTCCATACTCTAAAAATTTCAAATCTATGTCAGCTATACGAGCTCTTTGTCTTAATACAAAAAGAACTACTTGGGTGAAAATATAAGAGGACACCTCTCGGACACGCAAATCGCACATTGATAAGGGTGTTGCCCGGTAGAAAAAGAATCCACAGAGATACCCTAAAACGTGCATCTGGGCAGAAGAACTATAATTGGACACATACATGGTCTCATACAGGCGTCTCAGAACTTATGCCTCCATCAACAACAGCACGAACATGGTCTTCCATGCTTGCTAACTGTGATTTACCAGAGTGGAAAAGGGTTTTGCAAATGATAGTGAGTCTGAAGTTCCTTCCAACTGACTAGTATCAGAAGTTTGTGGTTGTTACACTTGTTATTAGTATTATTTATGCTTCCTTGGTCTAAAGCTGATATTAAATTAATTTTTTGAACTTCTTCCACAAGTATTTGTCTCAACATATTATGTATTTACATGAGCCAACAACAAGGAATGCACCTACAACATTTGATACACAAACTATTTGTTAAAATACTACAGTGGACCAAACCATACAAACTCAGGACTCTTTATGGTTTTCTCTTAGTTATTTCGGTTGGGTTCCTTACAGTGGACTATTGTTTTCTTTGAAGAAAGTGGCAAGATCAAAGAATATTGATATATAAGCATTCAAGACATATCCATGACATGGTGCTATAATTGCTGAAGTTTTGATAGCCATCATTTATGCTTTGAAAGTGAAAAAGTATTTGAAGGATCCAAGCAAGTTTGCAGTTGTTGCTGCCTTGGTGTGGCATTGTATTTAAAACTAATTATAGTGCATTGATTCCTTGATTTGATTGCTACATAAAGAGTTTGGTGGGCTGATTGTAATCTTTTATGGAGAAAAGTTTTGTCAGTTGTATTGTCAAAACATACTGTTGGTCATGAGTAAACTCTCATTTTTTATGTAATGGATTGTAATTGGTGCTTGATAGTTGCAAAATGATCATTCGCTGACATTTATAAAGGATATTGATGTCTACTATGAGTGGGTATTACTTTTCTGCATTGAGTAGTAGTTGTGATCAGTTTTTAAGGTGTAATTCTGACATTAAAGAAAAAATGGCCAGAATCAATGAAGTATTAGAGTTCATCAAAACTCTGATATTGTCTACTAATCATGATACATTAAAATTTAGCAAAGTTTCTCTCACAGACATTCAGGTCTATCTACAAAATGCACAAGAGAAAATTGATTTTTTGCAGCTCGAATCTCAGCTACAGCAAGAAGAATTAAAACAAAGGAGTCATTTTGAACCTATTTTTGTTCAGAACAATGAAACAGACTCCCATAAACAGCAAGGCAATATTGTTGAAGTTCATTCAGATCCTTAAAAGCACATAAAATAATGTGGAAATAACAAGATAAACATGAAACCATGACACAGAGATTTGATTATAGAGTTCATCCAATTTGGACTACGTCTTTGGGCCCTTCTCAATAGTGGGGAGGCCTTCATTCATTAAGTGGCATGAAAAGAGATAAACATACAATAAATATTCATTTACAATCCTTATACCTCCAAGATGGAAGATGGACAAAAATGGAGAACCCAGCTTCAAAAATATACAGTACCACTAAAATCTTGGCTAAAAATTGTGCAGATTTGCCTATCCGAACACCCAATGCAGAGAAATGAAGCTTCTTCACCCTCTTAGAACCTCCCTACTACTTAAGGTGAGGTTCTAGCTTGTTGCCAGGTTGGGTTACTACTACACACAATGTGTTCTAAACTATCATGCTAGTCTCCTCCTTTTTTTCCCTCTGTGGACCATCCATTATATAACCTTGATCGGGTGATTCCTCAATCCTAGGCAGTTCTAACTATGGACAAGTTTAGTAATAGTTCGTTTTGAATAGAGGATATCGGGCCTAGAATAGTATGCGGTAACAACCTATTTAAGGATAACATGAACCTATTAACCACATGTTAATCCCTTAACTGAGTGGTTTTAACATCAACAACAATAATCCATCGATGCAGATAGTCTCATTGCAAATCGCAATCGACGTTTTCAATCGGTAGATAGTCCTAACATTTGCGATAATTATGGACTCGATAGGATATTAAACACAGTGTATACTATATTGGATCTAAAAACTATCGCAAATTTCAATCACCAGGAACCGACCGGTCTTATGGTTTGTGAACGTGGCATGTGTGATATTTGATTGCGAAATCACAATCTAATTCCTAACTACCAAGGGCTGATTCTATAACTCTTCCCTTTGCGATTGTGATATGTGATTATCACATCGTGTCCTGACTCTATTGGGGCCAATTCTGTGAAATTGATTCTCCTCTAATCTATGATATGCAATATTGCAATTGTAATATTGTAGTGTTGGGGTTGATTCCTTAACTATGGACCTCTGCCTTTTACGATCTATGAATTGCAGGGCCAATGGTGCCCTACCACTTGGCGCTTCCCCATTCTTTAAAGAGTTATTCCACGTCATCTTCTCCTGCCACCTATCCAAGTCAAACATAACTTTGAATTTCTTTAAATTCTTCGTATGAGCTTGGATTCGAGTGTCACTTGCATCATTGGAATAATGATGATGAGCACTTCAATCTAATGCTAAGTTTATAGAGTTCCTACCACTTTCAGTTTTGAGCCTTTTTACCTTGCCACTGGTACTTTTTAGAGATCCACTTGGATCAATCCTCCCCACTAAGAGATTTTGGATTGCCAAAAGCATTTTCAGTCAATTGGAAAGTGAGAATTTCTCCCTCACTTTTTCTTTCTCCATCCACCGAACTTTACTCGAATGCATTCCTTTGAAGCCAACACAAAGTACTACACATCTTCTCATCATGAAGTTATGGTTTTCTTGTTGAGTATGATATCTTTGGGCAACTTGTCTAGATACTCTGGCACAAAATGGTCCACTATAGGGATCTATGCAAGCTCTTCAATATCCATAATCAACATTCACTACTGAGTACATTTTCATATAAGCGGGCAAGTCCAGACGAAAATAATTGTATCTAATCTTTGCCAATATGGTGAAGGGACCATATCGAATGGGTCTCAATTTCTTCCCTTCCCCCTTCATTCTGTCCTTGCTGATATGGAGCCATACCTTCTCCCCATCTTGAAACTGATGGTCAACTCGGTGCTTATCATGTTGAACTTATATCGAGCATCACTCTTCTCCAACTGCTCCTGTACTACCTAATGAATCACTTGTATCCACTGAATAAAATTCTGTGCTTTTTCCATATCATCTCATCCATTTCCATCCTCATCTTTCCAAAAGACCATGTCTGAGGGATCCCTTGGTAGATAACCAAAACATGTCTCAAATGGTGGGCTTTGTGTGGATGAATGTGTTGCTCAATTGTATGCATGTTTCACATAAGGAATATGTTCATCCCACAACTTGGTATGTTTTCCAAAATAGCCTCATAACAAGTGTACCATAGTGTGGTTGATGACTTTTGTCTATCCATCGGTTTGTGGATGAAACGTCGTACATCTTTTCAGCTTAGTGTCCATCATTCTCCATAAGCTGGTCCAGAACTCTCCAAGAAAGCGAGAGTCTCAATCTGACACAATAGGTGTGGGAAACCCAAAATGGACCCTAACATGCTAAAACAAAAGATAAAGAGTCTTCTCAGCAATGAACTTCTTTTTACAAGGCATTAAAATACACATTTTACTAAAATAATCCACGACAACATACAAATAGTCATGACCTTTCCTAGACATAGGCAAACCACCTAAAAATGGACACACTTTCCCATGGTCAACTCAGAATAGGGAGTGGTGTGTAGAGCCCAAGGTTTCTATTAGAGGGCTTTGAAACAAAACACAACACACAACCCTTTACAAAATGAGTCACAATGTTTTTCATATGAGGCCAAAAACAAAACCTTTGTAAATGACATAAAGTTTTTTCAACCCCAAAATGACCAGACACAAGAGAGGTATGATCCTCTCGGATTACATGTATCTTTTCATCAATGGGTATACAAATTTTTCCAAGGTGATACAATAGCTTTCCTTACAAATAATAATTTTCCAACTGTGATCCATGAGTCAGTTTTGCATAAATATCTTTAAAATCATTATCATTAGAATATTGTTCAACATAAATTTCTAATGATAAAGAAGTATTTTGAAAAACTATAGATGTAGAAATAGGAGGGCGAGAAAGCATATATGCTACTTTTTTGTTGGCTCCCTTCTTGTATTTGATTACCACATGAAACCACTAGAGGAATCCCATCCATCTGAAATGACGAGCTTGTTGAAGCTTGGTCTATGCATGAAGGTACTACAAGGGTTGATGATCCATATGGATGATGGTCTCCTTGTCGATCAGGTAGTGTTTCCACATTTTTACACTCTAAAACAATGTGTACAACTCCATGTCGTACGTGAGATAATTCAGAACATCCTTGGAGAAAGTCTCTAAATGGTAACATATAGACTTCCTTTGATGCATCCATACGGCACCCATGGCATATCAACTAGCATCTATTTCAATGCTATGGAAGGTCTGGTAAGGCTAGCACTGGTGTTGTGGTGATCCTCTCTTTTAGTGTGTCAAAGGATTTTTGCTACTTTCCTCCCCACTGAAAGGCCTACTTCACACTTGTCAATGCATGTAAGGGGGCTGTGATAACAAAGAAGTTTGAAATGAACATTCTCCAATACTGTATCGCACCCAAAATGCTTCAAACCTTTGTGACATTTCTGGGCTCAGGCCTCTTCATAATTGCATCTACTTTAGAGCGATCTATTTTCAATTTGCCATTACTGACTATGTGACCTAATTAAACCAGAGAGGTCTTCCCAAACTGACACTTTGACAATTTTACATATATTTTTTCATTTTTCAGAACATCAAGCACTTTCTTCACATGACATACATGTTCATCCCATGTCCTATTATAAACACAAATATTGTCCAGATATACAAGCACAAAATTATCAAGAAAAGGCCTATACAAATCATTCCTTACACTCATAAACATGGTTGATGCATTGCAAAGTCCAAATGGCATCACCATCCATTCGAACAACCCCTGCTTGGTTTTGAATACAGTCTTCCAAATGTCTTGTTCTACAACTCTAACCTCGTGATATCCGCTATGCAAATATAGTTTTGTGAAATAGACAACATTTTTCAACTGATCTAATAATTCATCATTGTGAGGGAGAGGGTATCAATTCTTCATTGTAATTTTATTTAGCGCCATGTAGTCTACACACATTCTCCATGTGCCATCTTTCTTTAGAACCAACAAGATTGGTGAGCTGCACAGAGTAGAACTCGGTCTGACGATCCCTTGACTTAGCGATTCCTGCACCTATTTCTTGATCTCCTCCATCTCGATAGAATCCATTTTATACATGCCAATATTCGTTAAAGGAGAATCCTATTGTAAATGGATCTCATGTTGGATTTCCCTTTTTGGAGGAAATCATCTCGGTTCCTAAAACAATCCATCGTAGTAAAAAATAATTTCTAACAATTCTTTCTTATGATCAGGATCACAACCTTTGAAAGCATCAACCATCTGGGCCTCTTTCTCTCTCACCACCATGGCTGGCACCCTTTTTTGGAATAAACCATTTGTTTAATCTATCCTACACTTACGAGGTTAGCACTAACTTTTGTATAATGAGCTCTGACTATATATTCTACCCCATCCTTTGTGAGGTGATATTTATTTTTGTGCTGAAAGAAAATTTCCTTTCTTTCATATAGATATGGACTTCCCAAGATAATTCCATAGATATCCAAAGGCACAACATCTAACTCTACCTCATCAAATAATTTGGAAGCAATGAAAAATCTGGCCCTACATTGCTTGGTTACTTGTAATTTTCTTTATTGCTTACCAAACCAAGTAGGTATATTCTCGGACGAGGCTTAGTTTTGGGGCCTAACTTTTTCACTAAGGACTCTGAGATTAAATTTTCTTGGGAACCTAAATTAAATAGAGTTTCCACCTTTGTGTGTTTTATAATAACCCTAATGTGGAATAATTCAATTCTCTTTCGCTCATTAATTACAGGCTCATTCAAATAACTAGTACTTGCAATTGAATCAGAATTATTACTAACAGAAAGAGTACCTCTTGTGCCCATGCTTGTGATGAATGTCTCATGGCTAAAATCTGATCCAAGGTCTTATTTCATTGTTGCCACTATCTTCTGCTTTCCCTTTCCGCTGAATCTCTTTGGTCTCAGCTCTAGATGTAGCTTTCAACAGTGGTCCTCGTCATAACCTTCTCTTTTGCAATGAGTGTAATATGGTGTTGCTCCATCCCCTTTCTTGGTTGCGATGGTCTTCTTATCCTTCCCCTTTCATTTGTTCTAGAATTTTCCATTGTGAGGGTTGAATGGTGTTTTCTTGGCTTTATCATATCTATCATTCTTTCCACGTCTTTCAAGATGAATCTCCTTTATGTTGGATGCATTAATCATAGTAGGCTCAAAAAATAAAAGTGAGTGTTTTATGTAACTATGTAGCACACCAACATACTTAGTTACAGTATCGGGTGAATCTAATGAGATGCCCACATTCAATGCTTGTTTTCGAAATTTTTCATTGAAGCTTTGCACATTTTGGCCTTTACCTTTCCTTAAATATTTCCATTCCATTAGTCCCTTTTTTTTATAACCCAAAGGGTAAAATTGGTCTTTCAATGCATAAATAAACTTGGGCCAAGAGGAAAGAAGGTTACTCAAATTTTTGTTGCCCTTCTGCAACTTTCTCTCCCACTAAACGAGAGTAGTGCCAATCAAATGAAGGGATTCTAACTGGACCTTTGCCTCATCTTCTTTGATCTATTGAATCCAATAGTAGAACTATATATGTCTTATCCAATTATTAAGTTTTTATGCACTACATTCTCCATTATACATGGGCAGGTCAAACTTTACATCTAGCTTGAAGAATGGTTTCTTAGATGTATGTCTGGAATCACAATTAGAGCGATGAGAACTATCACTTGAAGAAGGAGAGGGAGGAAGATATTCTCCATCACCATCATGATTTGTTGATCTATTGTCATCAGAATCTTGCTTCTCATGCCAAAGTGCCTTCTCATACTCTTAAAACAACTTTTCCACTTTCCTTGCCATATTCTAGAATACCTTGTGTTAGGTCCCTATACTACTAATGAACCCCTTATTATTATTATTATTACAACCGCCTTATTGTATTATTGTGCCCATATAGTCCCCATGTTGTTATTATTATGCCCCATAGAAGCCCACTATTGTTATTGTTGTGCCCCTGCAATATTATTGTTATGTAGGCTTTAATTGTATTGGGACCCCTTAGACTCCTATATATAGCAAGGAGGTCTTGTCATATGTATCATACATAAAGTTTTCATTTGTGTAATGTAAAGTAGGTTTCCCCCTCGAAGAGGCTGATTTTTAAGTCATTGATCTAGCTTTTCTATCTTTTTGTGAGCTAGTTTCATAACAATTAGTATCAGTGGTTTGGATTCTAGGGTTTTGCTGCTCAAAATAGGTCATCATGGAATTCTCGCTATATCATTTTCGCTACGAAGTTAAAGAAGCTAAAATGAAACTCATTTGAGACGAAATCTTTCGGAAGGTTGGGTATGAATTTTAGATCTTGTCTCGCTATATTTTCAGAGATATGATCTGAGGAAGTTAGGCTTTTTGCAAGCTCCAGAATTCCATCTCAAACAGGTCAACGTGGAATTTCCGCTATAATTTTATTCCTGTGAAGGTTCAGACTCTAAAATTAAAACCCATTTGAATTTAAATCCTAGTGAATCTCGTGCCTGAATTTAGATCTTGTTTCACTATATTTTCGATGTTATGGTCCAAGACATTTAGGGTTTTGCAGGATTCCGAATTACATCCCAAAACAATGACCTTGGGAAAATTGGCTCAACTTTCTCTCTGAGCATCAACTTGAAGTTTTGTAAGAATTTACGGATAGAGGATGGATGGAAATTCTCTTTGTATCATTTTTAGGTCCGAATGTCGAAACAATGACACATGGAACTTTGTAGAAGTTCGCTCTATTGAAAACGTATATAATCAGGTCATCTTGAGAGATTGGGCATAACTTTTTCTTGGAGAATCCAATTTCGATCAGACTTGTGGCATTGGAAGGAGAACGCAGATGGCTACCACAATTCACAATTTCATACCTTGGAGATATGAACTTTCAAAGATACAACAGACTCAAATTCGAGATCCTAAAAGCAAGAAAAAGAATGACTCGAATCAGGAAAATAGAAACACCTAGTACTCAAAATTGGATGGATGATTTGAAGAATGTGATCGAAGCTAAGATAAGTAGTTTTATCTATCCCATGGAAGATGATATCGATGGTATGGAAGAATATTGCGGGAAAGGAATGGAATATTTGAAGAAAGGCATGGAAGTTTTGAAGGAAGGTGGGACAAAGATGCTACAAGAAAGGGCTCTTAATGGTGAAAAGGTAGTAGAGGAAACTCATGATGAGAACAAAAGTAATGTTAATCATGATTTCATAGAATATAGTGTTGGATTGAAGACCCAACATATTCCAAAGATAGATATGAGGAAGTTTGATGGTAAGGATCCTGTAACATGGATACTACAGATGGAGAAATATTTTGATCTACATAATGTGTAAAACACACAAAAGGTACGTATTGCATCTTTATATTTAGAGTCGAATCAGTTTGTTTGGTATCAATGGATTTTCTCTCGTAAAGAATTTTTCACCTGGGCAATATTTGTGGAAGAAATGATAGCACATTATGAGGATACAAAAGGCAACACATTTTTTAGCCAATTGATAAATCTCAAACAAAAGGTTTCGATGATGGAGCACATTGAGGACTTCCAAAAAGGGTAAAATATATTCCAAAAGAGCATAGGATTGATGTGTTCATAGGGACTTTAAAGGATAACATCCAAGATGAGGTTCGCCTTTGGGAGCCTGATTCATTGGAGAAGGCATTCAGGTTGGCAAGAAAAATGGAAAGCAAAATTATGGCAACAAGGAAGCCTACCACTCAAAACTATAAATATGCAAGTGTTGTTTCTCCTATGCTTTAACCACCTACAAGATTGATGCCACAAAAACGTGAAGAAAAAGGAGAAAAATGTCTTTGTTACAATTGTCATAGAAAATACACTAAAGGTCATAAGTGTCCTAAGAAGAAATTAATTTACATAGATGGGGAAGAGAAGCAAGAAAAGGAACAAGAAATGTCAAAAGAAGAGGATATACACCAGGAACCAATCCTAGAGAAAGAATAAATGAATATAACTATATGTTGTAATGCATTGATAGGAATTACCACGCCTGAAACTCTCAATATAGAAGGGCATATCAAGAAAAAAAAGGTAATAATTTTGATTCGTTCGGGTAGTACAAATAATTTTATTCATTGTAAGATAGCCAAGGAATTGAATTGCTTCCCATATCCAGCACCAGAGTGTCAGGTAATGGTTAAAAATGGAGGAACCATAAATTTCTCTAGAAAGTGCCATAATATCAAGCTATCCATGGGAGAATGTGTCTTAAATAGTCCAATGCTCTTCATTCCATTGGGTGGTGCAGATGTTGAAGTAGGAGTCCAATGGCTACAATCTTTGGGTATGATAGCTTTTAATTTTCAAGAATGTTTCTTGAGATTATTTTAGGAATGAAAGGAAGTAGAATTAAGGGGTATCGAAGGGAAGCCAGGAAATACAATAAGCTCTAACAACATGAAAAATCTTCTAAAGAAAGAATAATGGGGTGTAATTGCACAATTATGTTCACTAGAGGTTCCCACATCGAAATCATCTATTTATCCAAATCTCCAAAACATTT
The DNA here is from genome assembly GCA_000404065.3 of Pinus taeda. Classification (NCBI taxonomy): domain Eukaryota; kingdom Viridiplantae; phylum Streptophyta; class Pinopsida; order Pinales; family Pinaceae; genus Pinus; species Pinus taeda. Next base: position 67,059 of record APFE031280766.1, on the reverse strand, counting down.
TGGACAATCATTCCAAGGTATTTGAGGCTCCCAAAGCCTCCCACCTATTCATTATCATGATCATGCTATTCATTTGATTCTAGGAAGCATTCCCCCAAACATCGGGCCTTACAAATATCCATATGCCCAAAAGAGTGAAATTGAACGTATGGTTGCATAAATGCTAGGGGTTGGTATAATTCAACCTAGTCAAAGTTCTTTCTCTACTCCAGTGGTATTGGTACACAAGAAGGATGGATCATAGTGGATGTGTCTATATTATAGGGAGCACAACAAGCTTACTATTAAAGACAAATTTCCCATTCATGTCATTGATAAATTATTGGATAAATTACATGGAGCAATTTACTTCACCAAGTTGGATATTCATTCTTGATATCATCAAATCATAATGAAGACTGAAGATGTTCCAAAAACAACATTTAGAACACACCAGGGTCATTATGAATTTTGGGTCATGCCTTTTGGCCTTACCAATGCACCTTCTACATTTCAAGGTTTGATGAATTCCATTTTCAAACCCTTCCTTAGAAAATTTGTGTTAGTATTTTTTGATGATATACTAATCTACAGAAAGTCTTGGAAGGATCATGTTCAACATGTTGACAGGGTGCTCAAACTATTAGAGGAGAAACAATTATATGCAAAAATCTCCAAATGTTTCTTTGGAGTACAAGAGGTGGAATATTTGGGTACTCAGATAGCTCATAGCTCATCTTATCATCCTCAATTTGATGGGAAAACTGGGTTAGTGAACAAATGTTTGGAAGGATATCTTCATTGCCTTGTATATGATAAACATACATAATGGGTCAAGTGCTTGCCTTTGGTTGAATGGTGGTATAACACTTCCTTTCATATTGTAGCAAAAATGACCCCATTTATGGCACTTTATGGATATCATCCATCATCAATCACATCATCCTTAAAATAAAATTCTAAGGTTCAAGCAGTGGAAGATCACATCAGTCGTCAACAACAAGTTCTCAAACGCTCAAAGGATAACCTAACTTTGGCGTAGAATAGAATGAAACAACACGCAGATCAACATTGCAGTGAAGGAAGTTTTAATGTAGGTGACTAGGTATTTCTATGACTACAACCATACAAAAAAATGTCCCTCAAGCAAGCTAAGAAGGACAATAAATTATCACCATAGTATTATGGTCAGTACAAGGTGTTACAAAATATTGGTACTATAGCATACAAATTGGAGCTTCCTGCATCTTCTCAAGTGCACTCAGTTTTCCATGTTTCATGCTTAAGGAAGGTTATAGGTGATAAGATCAAAATTCAAACAATATTGTTAGAACTTGACGAGGAAGGAAAATCATATTGGCACCAGAAGTAGTCACAAAAACAAGAAATCGACAACTATGGAATTGATCAATTTTAGAGTATCTCATGAAGAGGAACAACTTGCCCGCTAAAGATTCCACATGGGAGGATAAGAATTTTATACAGAAGCATCCAGGACTAAGCAAGCACTGAGGACAACACTTTTTGAAGGAGAGGGGAATGTTAGGTCCCTATACTACTAGTGTAACCCCTTATTGTTATTAGTACAACCCCCTTATTGTATTATTGTGCCCATATAGTCCCCATGTTGTTATTATTATGCCTCATAGAAGCCCGATATTGTTACTGTTGTGCCCCTACAATATTATTGTTATATAGGCTCTAATTATATTGGGACCCCTTAGACTCCTGTATATAGAAAGGAGGTATTGTCATTTGTATGATCCAAGAATTGTTCATTTGTGTAATTTAAAGGATATTTCCCCCTCAAATAGGTTGATTTTTAGGTCGTTGATATATATTTTTGTGAGCTGGTTTCATAACACCTTGTAGAAATTTTGTTCCTCTTCCCAATGAGCTTCTTCATTTTCCATGTTTCTTCTTCATTGTGCATGCCCTACTTCGAGATCAAAGGACTCAACCTTTCCTTCGCATTTTTGCAACTTGTTTCGGGTTAGCATATACTCATGCAATTCACATCGACAAAGACCTTCTCTAATACCAATCTTGATCCAAGATATTTTACTTATAGATGCATAAGAATTAACTCAAATAAAGCTTACTAACCTTGGAAATTAAAAGCACATAAAACAATGTGGAAATAACAAGATAAGCATGAAGCCATGACACAAAGATTTGATTATGGAGTTCATCCAATTTGGGCTATGTCTCCAGGACCTGATCAATAGTGGAGAGGCCTTCATTCATTAAGTGGCATAAAAAGAGATAAAAGTAAAGGAAGCATTCATTTACAATCCTTATACCTCCACTCTAGAAGATTGAAGAAGAATGGACAACCGAACTTCAGAAACAGACAATACCACTAAAATCATGGCGAAAAATCATGTAGAATTGCATATCTAAACACCCAATTTGGAGAAATGACACTTTTGAACACTCTCAGAACCTCCTTGTTGCTCAAGCTGAGGTGTCAGCCTACTTCCAAGTTGGGTTACTACTACACGCAATTTGTTCTGAACTATCATGCCAGTCTCCTACCTTTTTCCTACTGCGGTCCATCCATTATGTAACCCTTATCAGACGTTTCCTTAATCCCAGGCAGTTCCAACAGAGGACAAATTTAGCAATGGTTCCTTTCTACCAGAGGATCTTAGGCCTAGAATAGTATGCAATAACAACCTATTTAAGCATAGCATAAACCTCCTAACCACAACAGAAATAATCCATGGACGTAGATAGTCTCATCGCAAATTGCAATCGGCATTTTCAATTGGTGGACAATCCTAACCTTTGCGACAAGTGACCTACGATAATGACGGACATGACAGACTATTAAACATAGTGTATAATATATTGGATCCGAAAAGCATTGCAAATCACAATCAGCGAGAACCGGTGGGTCTTATGGTTTGTGAACATGGGGTGTGTGATATGTGATTGAGAAATCACAATTGCATTCCTGATTATCAGCGGTCGATTCTGTAACTCTTCCATTTGCAATTGTGATATGCCATTATCACATCGCATCCCGACTTTGTCGAGTCTGATTTTGTGAAACTAATTCCTATCCGATCTACAATATGCGATATCGCAATCGCAACCTGGTAGTATTGGGTTGATTCCTTAACCACAAACTTCTGCCTTCAGTGATCAATTAAATGTGGGGTCAATGGTGCCTTTCCACTTGGTGCTTCCCCATTCACTGAAGAGTTCTACCACATCATCTTCTCCTTCCACCTGTCCAAGTCAAAACTAACATTGACTTGCTCTAACATCCTCATATGAGCTCAGATTCGAGTGTTGTTCACATCATTGGAATCAAGATGATGAGCTCTTCGATCTTATGCTAAGCTTATAGAGTTTTTTTCACTTTTGGTTTTGATCCTTTTTACCATACCACTGGTAATTTTTAGAGATCCACCTCGATCAATGTTGTTATGGGTGTTAGCAATTCTTATGGAGGAATGTGTTACTCTTGGTTGTCTATAAGGAGATGTATTATGTGAATTATCTAATGGTTGAGAGATATTTACAGATTCCTATGGCATGTTATATCAGTTGATCTCATGGTGCCTACTTGAGTCCATTAAGTGATTAATGGGATGTTGTTGTATCTAAAGTCACAGTTAACTTTTAATTATGGTTTATCCAAATTTTGTGCCTATTGGTAGGCATGGTGATAGCTTTATTTCCCTTATTATGGATATGTTTAATGCTTGGTCTCATTCTTATAGATGTTATTTTTTTGAGAAATAGTAGCCTCCAAGGAAATTTTGGGAAAATTCCTTGAAATATTCTAACTCTGAATTATTTAGGAAACAAAATTATACATGAGAGTATCTGGGCTAGATATGATGGATTGATCTAGACATATTTAGGAATCTTGATCGAGGAAATATATCATGGTGAATTTCATGAGATAGTAAGATATGGATGACGCTCGATATATCCAATAAAAGGGTTAAGTCGAGGCCATCCGAGGCGAGGCCCATTTTTTCGGGTTTAGGCATTGGAGCCATATTTCATTCTCAAGCCAGATTTCATATGAAATCTAGAGTGGGCCCAATTTGGGTAAATCTTGCATAACCTAGATGAGCAACCAAAATGGATATCCAATGTGGCATAAATAATTTAACTGTGAAAGGCACCAAATATAGTTCATATCCATATGCTTAGAGGAGGGTCCATAAATAACTAAGAGTCTGGAATTTTTTTGATGCGGTAAAGTTTGGAAACTTCCAATTTCCAAGTGAACTAGATATAATGTGAAAGAGAAAATTTACATGGAAAGGTGAGACTTAATGGATTTCGTAGGTAGTCTATCAGGAAAGCGTTACATGGACCTCCCATGTCGATGTTGGCCCATAGGATGAGGTGGTTGAGCCACACGGGTGCCACATGGCATGTTCTTTCTTATATGGCAAGGATTGAATGGTCAACTTTAAACAAAAAAAAGTGTTTTAGACATTAGATTGAGATAATATTTATATCCCCATAAAGATCTTAATGATTTGGATGCAATGGTGTTATCCAAAGTCAATCTTGCTTATGATAAGAAACAATAATGTTTATATCACCATCTTTATAATGAGACCATGGAGGTAAGGTTCATTAAAAGTAACACCTTCCATTCACCCTAGATTAAATTGAAGGGGTCGGGAGGGAGCATTGTTGAGTGGTATTAGAGAGCTCAAGTTTAGCAAATTGATTGAATGCACTTATAAGGATAAAATATGAAGCTTTATTATAGAGTGTGGTGTTTTCTAGTTATTGTTTGTTCTATACAAAGGGGTGCTGGTTGTAGCACTTGGACTAATGGTTGTGTGTTGATTTCAAACTAGATTTTGTATGCATATCATCACTGATATCAAAATTTTTAAATGATAGAGATACCATATTCTAATATGGTAGATTTTTTTCTAACATGTGTTCTAACTTGAAATTCACTAAAAAAAAATATGCAATTTACACTAGATTTAGTGCTAGATTTTAGTGCATTTTTTTCTCCAATTGGGATGAGTAGCCTAGTGCTAACTCTAGCACTATTATAAATTTTCAAAGAATTCCTTTGTGTGCCATATTTTTCATCCTTTTTTGCATTAGATTTTGCACTAGGAATTGCGTCTCGCTTTATGAAAGGTTTTACTTCTAAGTTTGTGCCATTCTTTGCATCTATTTTTTTCATCATTTTTTACTTCCATTTGTTTGCCATTATTTTCTTCTACTTTTGTACCATCATTCACATCATTTTTTCACCAACGTTTGCATCCAATTTAGTGCTTCTTTTTGCATCCATTTTGCACCATTTTTTCATATACTCTTATGCTAACTTTTGCTACTAATTTTGTACCTATTTTTTTATTTAGTTTTGTGCCACTTTCTGTGACTACTTATGCACCATATTTTGCACCCAAATTTACATCATATGTTGAATTTTATTTAAAACAAAATTTTCCATCCATTTTTGTGCCCATTTTTGCAGCTTGTTTTACACTACTTTTTTGATCCTCTTTCACATTTGGTTTGTATCCCTTTTTCGCATACCATTTTCCACCATATTTTGCATATAATTTTTCATTTTTTGTTGCATCGAATTTTGCATCATTTTTAACACCATTTTTTACATCTAATTTTGTGTCCTTTGAGCATCCAAATTTGCATCTGGATTTGCCTCCTATTTTGAGCCATGTGCGTTGTCCACCTTTGCATCACATTTTGTCTCTAATGTTACATTCAATTTTGATATATTTTTTACGTCCACTTTTGCATTTGTCTTTGCACAAAGTTTTGCATCATTTTTTTCACCTCAGTTTTCATCCAACATTGCATCTCAATTTGTGTCAAATTTTGAGACATTTCTATGCCCATTTTTGCACCATATTTTTTGTCTACTTCAGTGCCTAATTTTCACCATTTTGTATGTCCATTTTTGCATGCAGTTTTACATCGCTTTTGGTGTCTAATTTTGCATCCTTTTTGGCATCCAAATTTTCATCCTTTTTTCTGCCTCATTTTGTGTCCACATCTACATCTCATTTAATTCCTAGGTTTGAGTCTGAATTTGCATCTAGTTATGCATCATTTTTGGCATCCAATATGGCATGCTTACTTTCATCCCTTTTTTAACCCTATTTTCATCTTGTTTTGTGTCTTTTCTTGCATATGTTTCTCTTCCTTTTTTATGCACAATTTTGCATCCCAATCTTGCACCATTCTTTCCATTCCCATTTGGCATCTAAATTTGCATCCTATTTTGTTTCCTTTTAGCACCCAACTTGGCATCCCCATTTGCATCCAATTTTATTTCTAGTTTTTTGTCCTTTTTTGCATCTAGTTTGGTGTCCATTTTCGAATCCTTGTTTGCACCTAGTTTAGTATCCTTCTGTATGCCATGTTTTGTTCCCTTATTTGTGTTTGGTGTTTCACCCTTTTTTATTTCTAGTTTAAAACCCTTTCTGTGTCCTTGTTTATATCTTGTTGTGATGCCTAGTTTAACATCTGATTCTTCTCCTAATTTTCCATGCATGTTCACATCAACAATTACATCGACATTTGGATTCTTGTTTACAGTGCACTTTTCTCTCCATTTATGACCCCCTTTATGGGTTCATTTTACTAATTTCAATTACATAGTGAAATATATTATAGTTTCTAGATATCATTAAAGAAGATATCAAAATCAAATTGATAACATAGTGTTTGTAAAGAGGTTTAAGGGAAATTGGCAACATCCATCCAAAAAATAGCAATATCATCATATATAATAATTCTACATCAAAAAAACATTGACAATTCTCAATGTACATATATTACTATTAAATCAACACCTATCGTGAATATCATTACTCAAAGGTAAATTCACAAAATTCATCCAAAAATAGTAATATCATTATAAATAATTGTTCTCCATAAAACAACATTGACACTTTTCAACACATATATAAAGTAACAATATAATAGTAATAGTATCATGATCATCTTTAATGAAATCAACTAAAATTCAAATGGGCAATTAGCAGATCAAAATCTTTCATGAATATCATTGTTCTAATGTAAATTCACGACATCCATCCAAAGATAGTAATATCATCATACATAATAATTATTCATCAAAATAATATTGATAAGTTTCAATATATAAATAAAGTAACAAGATAATAATGATAACATTATCATCATCTTTAACCAAATCAACTAAAATTCAATGTATAATTACAAAATAAAATTGTTTCATAGATATCATTTTTTAAGGTAAGTTCACAACATCCATCCAAACATAGAAATCTCATCACACACAATAATTCTACATCAATTTTTTTTGACAATTTTAAACATATTCATAAGATAACAAGATAGTACTAATTGCATCATCATCTTTATTCAAATAAACTAAAATTAAAATGTATGATTACCATATTAGGACATCACAACTAATTATAAAAAACAATGCATGAATATATAGCACCACAAAGATCATAGTCAAGATAATACTCATGATCATAGCCATGATCATCATCCTAATTGTCTTGATTAGTATCATCAACATTATCATAACCCATCATCACCATCCTCATCGTCAACATCTTCTATATCTGATGTATGCATAGCATAGTCTAGATCATCATCTCCGTAGTCATTACCTATAGCATTCTAGAAAACAAATCAATATTACATGTTAGTATTAATTTGATAGCACAATGGATATTTTTGTTACAATGCTAACGATAAAATGAGGTAGTGTATAAAATAATACTAAAAATTAAAATGAAAATATGGTTTAAGATATATTGGAGATCGAGCTAAGATTAGACTTGTAATTCACATTAAGTAGTAGAAGAAATTTGAAATGCATATGAGCTAGGTACCCAATTATTCTTCATATTTTATTGTGAATGTTGGGTTTATGATTTCCATGTACCATTAGTAAACTAAGAGTTACTAAAAGCTTTATTTCAAATTACAGTGGTAATTTAGATTAACAATACAAGAAATTTTAACCCAAAAAGAATGTCAAATGAAGAGGTAAATTGTTTTTAAGGAAAAAAAGGTCACATACATTATGAATGTGACATGAAATATTCCACTTCTAGTGTGTATCTTGTTGGTCGGGAAAAACATGCTTTTTCTTACCATATTCCTTGAGAGGATTACTTTGGTTAGATAAGTCGTTATTTGTGAATGAAATTTGGATGAATTCTTTCATTTGATATGGAAAGGTTAAACTACTATAACTATGGTCTAACTAAGGATTTAATTAGCTTGACGAGAGTTATTTATTAATGGTTTTGTGGAAACCCTTATGGAAAAAGTGACAATGTACAGTAACAAACACTATGTCGACTCATTAATATAAAAGGTATGGAATTATTTATTTAAAACTAATTTTCAATGGAAGGGAAAGGGTTGCTATATAATGAATTTTATATCATTTTAAGTTTGTGTAGGAAAACTAACCAGTGTATGACATGTCGGATAATACTAAAGAGATCTATTTATATCCACACACGTTATTTATGTGATTTAAGTATTTAATAAGCATGAACTATATTGAATTGGTATTATAGAGTAAACGTAATTAGGAAATTAAAGAGTACATTATGATGTAGATATTGAGAAATGCTTTAAGAGAATATTGAAAATTGGTGCATATTAATATGAGTAGAATATATAAGAAATTGGTACACCCGAGTGATTCAGTTTGTATGTACATATGATTGGAATTTCATCAATAAAATTTAATACTAAGTCATTGTCATTCCATATCTATGGTTTAAAAGAAAATATATCAAAATTTTATATAAGAGTGACCTTTTATGTAATTTCCTGACACGTAGCATTGATATATAGAACACGTTTATTAAGTTTCTTGGATGGGGCATAGTATGTTGGAATTTGAAATAACGCTTATATCCATACCTAGAAATTGTTATAAATTTTGTTGTAAGTTTTTACCCAACCCAATAACCTAGGTTTAGATAGGGCGACAATGTCATTATGAAATACAAAATTTTGGATCGTGTATAGTATATATATTAGAGTGTATCAAGTGATATTTATAAATGCATGGAAAGAAAAAGAAGAAAACTATGTTCTATTCATTTTAGGATGAGTCACACAGTGCCAACCTTCTAGACTATGGAACAATGTGGCTAGAATTTTGTAGTTTTAAGAAATATGACTAATATAAAAAAAAGCAGAGAATGTTAAGTTGTCACAAGTAAATCTGTAATACATGGAATTAAGAATAAAAAATTCAAAATTTAATGGGAACCGAAATGGAGAACATAAAAAGTTGCATATTTACAAGAATATCAAGAACTATGAACAATTAAACTTGACAAGCATATTATAATAGAAAATCACAATACAAAGTATAGATGTGAAAAATATTTCGATTTTATATTAAATTAAAGGATTACATTGATTACAATCCTTTGGAGAAATCTAGTACCAACCAACTCACAAGATATATAACAAAAGAAAAAGAGAATCACAAATGGGTCAACAAAGCCCCAAAACTAAACAATATGCAATATCTAGGTATTCCTTTCAAATGCCTATAAGATATTACACCAACTCTACATTATGGAGTATTAATAATTTAAATACATAACTTGTAGATTTGACCAAGATTGCACAATATGCCCAACATGTGGATTAAAAGAGATGAAGGAAGTTAAGGTTCTTTTGTTGACTAGAGAAAAGGGAACTCAAATGAGGTCGTCAAAGAATCTTACATGAATTATTACATAGATGTACATAAAATAATACTAGCTTTATTTAGTATATAAGAAATATTGTTGTTACTTCATAATAAATCCAGTACTTAGTTGAGATCTATATCAAGTTGTAGGTTACTTCTCTGCCAAAGGGGGAATTAAAATACCACAATACCTTAAACAAAGATAGGGGTCCATGCTATCTCTTTGTTCCATCTAAGAGGAATATAAAGGATTTAGATATACGTCACAATCCTTAGAAGTATCCCGAGGAAACGATTAATCAAAGATCTATTGTGACTTATAGAAATGAATATTTATAATCTTCAAGTTTTACCAAGAAAGATTAGAAACGAGAAAACCCTTGGAGTATCATTATACTTTAAGCGTGGAATACGAAGCCATCACTTGGTTAAGTTCATAGGCTATATCCACAAATTTAAAACCCCAATACTCAACTACTTAAAATTTACATTGCATCACCAGCAAGTTAATGTCAAAAATCGAAATGAACTCTATGAATAAAATTATTCAGAATGGGATGTTGAGGGAAAATTTACCTAAAGAAAATGGCCATAGAACACATGATATTCATTGTCAAAAACTGGACTTAAATCACACTTGTTCTTTTAGACGAACGTTAGGGTTTGTGTAAATGCTCAAACTAGCATATAACTCCTCCACTTGAACAAAGTACAGGGAAACCCTTGGTTAGCAAGGGAGGAATTTCAATCTTCGCACTTGGAGAATACTTGACATGACCAATAAATTGCTCCATCCTAGAGGCAATATGCACCTCAACATGACACATACATGGAACTGATTCCATCATTCCTATCATGAACCATCAAATAAAAAATTAGAAAATAAAAACCATGCATCCCTAGATGGGAACAAAAATAAAAAGAAAGGATTGAGAGTGAACTGACTGCTTACCCTAGATAGTTGAAAACCTTACTCCAAAATTACAATTACATACTCCAAAAAAAGAATACATCGGACATCTGGATTGATTCAAAAAGAAGCAGAGGGAACCTTAAAAAACATTTTATGAATTAACTTTGTGAAGGTTCTCCCTTCACCATAGAGATCATGTTGGTCACAAGAAGAAAGCTAGTGGAAAAATCAAATGAGCTAAATGAAGGAAGAATGAGGGTAGTATACACTATTCAAACAAACCCAAATTGTTTGGTTCATTAGATTTATACTAAAAAATCATGATCAGGCAATCTAAAAACCATGTGATGGCCATGTGACAATGGTGAGGTGGGACTACACTATGGGTCCATGTGATAAGGTCATGGGACTATACTTTCAATGACCTTGATACCCTTTTCCCAAGTGAGGGGGTCATAATGTGTATTACATCAAGGTTACAAATAAAACAAGCATAAACCATTATATATTAAGAACTAAAATGAAAACATAATAAAACATCATAGTATATATCCAACACCTACTCTGTGTGAATATTTGTACCAGACAAACCATGACCTAAGGTAAAAGGGTGATGTGTCATCTTAATGTTGTATAGAAAATGAGAAGGGTGCTATAATAACGTGTTATATCATATGATATATGTCCAACAACTATATGATATGAAAAGGATTCATATAGTATGAGTAAGTTATCAACCCATATATGCTTAGCACAAATGAGCAAAGGTGTTTTAGTTAAACATTAAGAGATCAAATGGAGAATCAACTTTCTCTAGAAAAGGGGAGATGTATATCTTGTAGCATGAATACAAAGGAAAGTTTGCTAAAAAGAGATGTTCAGGACCATGAAATGTGTAGGGGAGTAAGAAAAGATAAGAGATAAACCCTGTATTCCCCAACCAAAGAGTGATTATCATCTAGTGTATTACAAAAGAAAATAAATAATTTATGTGTAAATTGAGGTACATTACAATAAAGTGTCATATATTGTGCATACAATATAACTCATGAAGTTTAAATAAGTAATTAATTAACAAAAATATATTAAAGTACACTACATCAAAAATTTGAATTGTTGAGGATCTTTGGATGGGTATTGAAGGTGAATTCATATTATTTAATGAGTTTGGACATTTTTGGAATCAATGATAACTTTCCCACATGCAAGTAATGCTTTCCCTATATAGGGAATTGGTGATGACATGGGGTCCCTATCATTTTCATTGCTATCATCATCATCATGATTGAATCATCATCCTTGTTATCATTTTCATCATCATCATCTTCACCATCACTACCAATATCATAGGTTTATTTTTGAAGAGAATTATCACCATATCTTCCCTAGTTTCAAATATATAGATCATGTTTATTAAGTTTCTTTGATGGGGCTAGTATGTTGGAATTTGAAATAATTCTTATATCCATACCTAGAAATTGTTATAAATTATATTGCAAGTCCTAACCTAACCCAATAACCTAAGTTTAGCTAGGGAAAAAACGTCATTATGAAATTCAAAAGGTAGAATTTAGTATAATGTGTAAATTATAGTGTATGAAGTGATATGTTACAATGCATGGAAAGAAAAGAAGAAAACTAGGTTCTATTCATTTCAAGATGAGTCACCTAGTGCCAACTTTCTAGACTATGGAACAATGTTGCTACAATTATGTAGTTTAAGAAGTAGGATAAATTCAAAACAAGCAGAGAGAAGTTATGCTGTCACAAGTAACCTTGGATACATGGAGTTAACAATACCAAATTCATAATTTACTAGGTACTAAAAGGGAGAACATAAAAAAATGCATATTTACAAGAACATCAAGAACTTAAAACAATTAAACAAAAAAGCATATTATAATAGAAAATCACAATACACACTATAGATGTGTGAAATATCTTGAATTAATATTAAATTAAAGGCATACATTGAGTACAATCCTCGGGAGAAAGTGGGTACCAACCAACTCACAAGTTATTTATTAAAAGAAAAAGAGAATGAAAATGGGTTAGAAAAGTCGTAGAACTGGAGAGTCGTAGAACTGAAAAGTCGTAGAGCTAAAGGAAGTCAAAGTTCTTTTGTTGACTAGAGCAAAGGGAACTCAAATGAGGCTATTAAAGTCTAAAGAATATTCTCTAAATTGTTACATACATGTACATAGAATAGTTTTAATTTTATTAAGTATATGAGAAATATTATTTCTACTTCCTCATAAATCCACAACTTAAGTGACATCCATATCAATTCGTAGGTTACTTCTCTATCTTAATTTTGATATTTTTCTAGGTCCTCCAACATAGGGGGTATCCCTGATATGAAGTACCAACTAGACCTCACACCATTTGGAGTAGGATCCTCATTCGAATAATAGGCTTGGCCACCATTATCCTTAGAAATTTTCCATGGCTTTAATTATCAACATAAGAGATTATGCCAAAACTTTGAGATAAGCAAGTAAGTTGACACTGTGAAGCATACAATTACAATATATATAAGGTTATTCCATGAACATAGTAGAAAGAGTGAGACTTTAAGAGAACAGTAATAGTACTATTCTCGTAAAGACACAAAAGAGCATATAATGAATTGTTAGTTAAACTGTGAAATACTTCACATGGTAACAACGATCATGAAATCAAGTAACAATGCACATTCAACAAGAAATATACTAAAGTTAACAAACTAGTTCATTTTATCTAGTATGTATGGAAAAAACATATACCAAAAAAGTTAAAATAGTAGTTTCATAATATCCATGATACGTGCATGAAAGTGCTCCAACTCTCATGGCTTCAAATGCTAAGTCGAAGTTTCAAGATACACAATTACATTAACACAATACTAGCTCCAATAGTCAAATAATAAGCCACTATTTGCTCCTCCAAAGAATGATATTCTCTCCTATGCCAAGATAGAGAAGCCAAGGTGAACATTATTTTTCTTGAGCTATAAAGGTGTGTATATAAGAAATGAGGTGACTAGCCACCTCCTTTGTGAATCCTAATCTCCCTCATGAATCTTGAGCGTCCATGTGAATTTTCAAACTTCTAAGTGACCTTTGATCTCCTACATGACTCCAATACCTCCTAGTGACTCTTCATGTTCCATGTGTGATCCTTAGGCTTGCACACATTTTGCATTTTCTCATTTTCTAAATTACATAATTATATTTCACCAATAATGTGGCAATAATACATGAGACAAAACAACACTCTTGTTCTAACACTTTGAGGAGCCATAATTTTGTGATTGTGACACAAACTTCCTTTTAATGTATCAATGGAAAGTTCTTCTCTTTGTTTCTCAATATTTAATCCTTCATTATAGGTCTAGATTTTCCTTTACCTTCACCCTCGAAAGGGCCTAGATGAATCTTTGAAACTTCTAAGTGAACATGAGTTTCCATCTCTCCATCATGGTCAAGAATTCCTTTACTCCTACATGATTGCGTATTTTTGTCTTGTCTCCACGAGTGTCATTCTTGTAACCACTTCTTTCTAACATCCTTGAGAATCATCTTACCATGATAGGGTGATAACATCTGCATATGCATTTCACTGATGAAAACACAGCATCATCCCTGTGTACTCCATGTTCACCCTCCAAAGGGTCTGGATTAATGTTGGAACCTTCTAAGTCCACATGAGTTGCCATCTGTCTGTCATGGTAAAAAAATCTTTTATTCCTACATGATAGAATATTTTATTATGAATGTTAGGTTTTGGATTTCCATGCACCATTAGTAATTTAAGATCTACTAGAAGATTTAGTGCAAATTACAATTGTAATTTGGATTTTAACAAAAAAAAATAATGTCACATGAAAAAGTAAATTGTTTAATTAAAAATAAGTCACATACAATATGAATGTCACATGAAATATTGAATTGCTAGTGTATATCTTGTGGATTGGGATGAACGCTCTTTTTCCTACAGTATTCCCTAAGATAATTACTTTGGTTAGATAAGTCATTATTTGTGAACGAAATTTGGATGAATGCCTTCATTTAATATGAAAAGTTTAAATTGTTATAACTATGGTCTAGTTGAGGATTTAATTAACTTGATAAGAGTTATTTATTAATGGATATTGTGTAAACCCTTATGGAAAAAGTGACAATGTATATTAACAAACACTATGTGGACTGATTAAAAGAAAAGGTATGGAATTATTTAGTTAAAACTAATTTTCAAGGGAAGGGAAAGTGTTTCTACATAAAGTATTTTTATAATTATAAGATTGTGTAGGAAAATTGACTACTGCATGACATGTAGGATAGTACTGAAGAGATCTATTTATATGCATGCAAGCTATTTATGTGATTGAAGTATTGAATAAGCATGAAGTATATTGAATTGGTAAGTTAGAGTATGTGTAACTAGGAAATTAAAGAGTATTAGTACATTATGATGTAGATATTGAGAAATGCCTAAAGAGAATATTGAAAATGGGTGCATATTAATATGAGTAGAATATATAGGAAATTGGTACAACTGAGTGATTCAGTTTTTATGTACATATGATTGAAATTTCATCAATAAAACTTAATACTAAATCATTGTCCTTCTATATCTGTGTTGACCTATTATATAAGAGTGACCTTTTATGTAATTTTTTGGCACATAGCATTTATATATAGAACATGTTTATTAAGTTTCATGGGTGGGGCTAGTATGTTGTAATTTTAAATAACACTTATATCCATACTTATAAATTATTATAAATTCTGTTTTAAATCTTGACCTACCCCAATAATCCAGGTTTGGTTACGGTGGTAATGTCATTACGAAATACAAAAGTTTGCATTGGGTATAGTATATACATTATAGTGTATGAAGTGATATATTTTAATGCATGGAAAGAAAAGGAAGAGAAATATGTTTTATTCATTTTAGGATGACCCACATAGTGCCAACATTCTAGACAATGGAACAATGTAGCTCTACAGTTATGTTTTCTTAAGAAATAGGGCTAATAAAAAACAAGAGGAGAATGTTAATTTGTCACAAGTAACCATTGATACATGGAATTAAGAATACCAAATTCAAAATTTACTGGGTATTAAAAGGAGATCATAGAAAGTTTCATATTTACAAGAATATCAAGAACTATGCACAATTAAACTAGATAAGCATTTTATAATAGAAAAGCACAATACAAACTATAGATGTGCTAAATATCACGATTTCATATTAAATTAAAGGATTACATTGAGTGTAATCTTTTGGAGAAAGTTAGTACCAAACAACTCACAAGATATATAAAAAAAGCAAAAGAGAATGAAAAAGGGGTAAAAAAATCCACAAAACTGAGCAATATGCAATGTCCAAGTATTCCTTTCAAATACCTATGAGTATTCTTTGATAGAATTTTTCCTTGGTTTATAGTCCTACACTCTCTTTAAACTACCAAAAGCACTAAGGCTTTCCTATTGTAATGTAGTCATTGTGCAAGGGTGGAATCATTCTTGTAAAATTTCAATTTCCTCCCATTAATCCTACTAGAAAACACTTCCCCGTTCAACTTCACGAGATGAACTTCATCACCATCCGAAATATCCTTAATAACATACAGTCCTAGCGAATGCATCAAAAAATTCCTCGTAAATTTGGTAAACTTGTTGTCATACATCAGGACCAAATCACCATTCTTGAAAGTATGTTTCTTAATGTGACAATCATGCCACGCCTTTTCTCTAGCTTTTTTCACCTGCTGATGAAATCCAGTTAAAAAGTGGTCTTCCTCTAACGCAAGTAGCTACACTAGGTATTTTTCTATTGCATTGTCATCTACCATCTCCATCACTACTTCATGTCCATAAACTAGTCAAAATGTTGTTTCCCCAGTCAATTTCTTACAGGTCATCCTATAGGCCTATAGAAACACTCACATGTGCACATCCCAATCATTCTTATTAAAATTGCAAACCTTTGTTAGGGAATTCTCCAAGAGCTTTTTGAAAGCTTTGGCAGTCCCATTCACCTAGGTTTGATATGGTGTACTCTTCTGATGGTACATCTGGAACTCTTTTGTTAAAGCCACAACTGTCTCATTTAGGAAGTGTGAGCATCTGTCACTCATCAGAATCTTCAGGCATCCAAACGTTGACTGAATAAATTTGAATATAACTGCACAATAATGGTCATGCTGAAATCCTTCACAAGTTGTGCCTCAGCCCACTTGGTTAAGTACTTTGTCGCAGTGATAATATAACGTACTTCTGTCTTCTTTCCTAGTGGCTAAATAGGTCAAATGAAGTCAACTTCCCATTTATCAAATTCTTGCAGCACGACTTGTCGATTTAATGGTAGTTGATTCCTTCATGATGGCCTCCTGGTCCTTTGACACACATTGCATGCACTACAGTACTCATAATCTTTATGTATCGTAGGCTACCCTAATCCTACTTGCAAAATATTCTGCACAGTTTCTTTGCCTGCATAGTGTCCTCTAGTGAAACTGCCATGTGCTTCAGCTAGGATATTGTTTCTTTCATATTCAGGCACACATCGTTGTAGAAATTCATTTGACCCCATCTTGTATAATTGTCTTACAATCACAGAAAAATTTGCAGCCCTAAAAACTAATTCCTTCTTCTACTATGTGGTATAACGTTCAAGAGCTATGCTAGTAGTCAAAGAACGAATAATTTTTGAAAAATTCTCATACACAACTTTGACAGCAAAGAGTTGTGTGTCAGGTAATCCCTCATCAATATTAGTGGGTTCTTCGCCATCCTCAATCTGAGAGAGGTGATTTGGTCCAACATTCAATCTCACGGGCTTAACTATTACTTTAAAATCATAATCCTAGAAAAAACAAACCACTTATAGATTCCCCCACCACCCCCCCCAACACATGCTTCTTGACTAGGTACTTCAAAGAAGAATGGTCCATGTACATTTGAAAGTGCGCACCTAGCAGATAATGCCTGAAATTTTGTAGTGCATAAACCATGAACAATATTTCTCGCTCTGTGGTTGAATAGTTCTTCTCTGCCTTAGATAATTTTCATCTGGTGAAGGCAATCAATTGATCAATATCTCCTACACCTGGTTGATTTAAGACAATTCCCAATGCTATACAAGCTGCATCTACATGCACATGAAATTCCTTCTTCCATTTTGGTAATACTAGGATCGGTGTTGTAACCATCTTTTCCCTCAAAGTATCCAATCCCTTTTGAGAGACATCGTCGCAGAAAAATATACTATCCTTCTTTAAAATGTTCTTGATAGGCACCGCGATCTGCGTGTACGCCTTAATAAACTTCCTGTAGTACCCAGTATGACCCAAAGTCGCGCGTAGCTATTTTACATTCCTAGGGGCGTCCAAATTGATAATTATAGAAATCTTAGCAGGGTCTACCGTAAATACCTACTTAAAGACAACATGTCCCAAAATTATTCCATAAGGTACACAAAAAATGCATTTCTTCATGTTCAAGGAGATTTGATACTTTCTACATGTATCCAACCTCAGGCATAGACTAGAGACATGATTCTTTAGTAGCCCAAACACTATTCAATCATCGAAGTAAATTTCAAAAAAATTATGAATGAATTCCTTGAACGCTGCAATTACCAATATTGAGAAGATCGAAAGAGCATTTTCTAGTCTGAAATACATGACTGTATATTAGAATGACTCCCATTTTGTAGTGAAGGTAGCCTTGCTTCTATCCTCTGGCACAATCTTGATTTGGTGATATCTTGAAAATCCATATGTGAATGAATAATATTCTTATCAGCTAAAATTTTCTAGAACTTCATCTGTAAATGGTGTAGGGAATGGAGCATTTACACATGCATCATCTAACTTCTGCAGATCTACGCAAACCCTAATATCACCTTTTTTTTTCTTCTCCAGGACCACCATAGGAATGACCCATTCTGATTCTTCTACGGGGTCAATTATTCCTATCGTGAGCATCTTATCGAGTTCCTCTATTACTTTTTCCTTGTACTTGGGATTCAACCAATATGGGCACTGCTTAACTGGCTTCACGTATGGTTTTAGATTGATCTTCATCATAACCAAATCTCCTACTATGCCCTTCAAGTTAGAGAACATATTTGGAAATAAATATTGATATTCTTGTAATAGCTCAACGACCTTATCCATTGTGTCTTCATCCCAATTGTCGCCAATGTTCGAGAATTTTGGTTCTTCTTTTGAGCTAATATTTACCTATTTTGTGTGAATCGTTTGTGAGATATCATCGATCTCTGCATCAGGTACAACAACTTTACATAGTGCCTCTTAGTCAAGGATATTAATATTCCACACATCCTCATTGTTTCCTTTCGTAGTAAAATTGTAACACTCCAAAGCATGGTGTAGTTATGTACTCGAGTTAGCTTATATGCAAGTTATAGGCTCTATGGGTGTTCAGAATATTGTTTCTTTAACCTCCTAAAGTGCTTCATCAATGCATTCTAACCCATCTTCAAAATTGAATGTCAGCAAGAAACTCTTCTTCATTTCATCCCATTCGGCAGTCCCATGTCGTAGCTCTATCTATAAATACTAGTACCTTGGCATAACATTTAGGGTATGAATAAAGATGTGCACCCACTCTGGTTGAGGTACCTCACCCCATGCCTTAGTCCATTAAGTAATATGTTCGCACAAACCATCCTTTCTTGTGTAATTTTCAACGAATCAAGTGTTTGTGTAACCAAATCTTAATCGTATCATTCTGCGATATTTTTTCTAGTCAGAAAAATTATCCTTCTGCATACCCCACCATGTTGTAGGCATACCTCTCAATGCTATATCTAAGGCATGGAAATGATGCTCCTCCCATACGTCCCTTTCAAAATGGTCAAGAAACATATTGACGTCATCCAAGCCATCATAGTAAGGCAACCTATGTACCTCGGTAGATATATAGTGTAGCGACTTTGTAAGCCGTTTGCATCGCACTGTAGAGACCTCATGCAACTGATTATGTTAGTTTTCTAACTATTAATCTAATTTTAGTTAGCAAGAACTCTCCTTCTCCTAGTTGATCCTTCCATCTGTAGTGGGATTGGTCCAATCTTCATTTCACATAGTTTTCGTATAGAAGTACTCAATGTCTTCATCTTCATGATAATTTCTATGTATCGCTCACCTTCTACCAGATCCAATGGAACAATCACTTGAAGATCATTCTTTTCAAATACCATGCTTCACTTCTTTAAATTAATTATTGTGTTCTTGACAAAGGCCTAATCAATCCTGAGCAACACTGGGTACAGATTACTTTCATCTTCTATCTCAATAACTTCAAAATCTAAGACTTCTCTTACACCTTCAATATCTACAGTCACTCCACGCAGGTGACTGATTGGAATTATCTTTTTCTGATTCACCATGCGCAGCTGAATGGGAAGCCACAACAACTTAGGCTTCCCCATTTGCATTGTCAACTACATCTCCCTACCAGTTCTCCTCTTACTTTGATTCACCTTATTGACTATTCATTGCTCTAGTAATGGCTTATCCTTGCTAACATAGTTATCTATCAGCTTTTGCAGTCCTTCAATTTCTTTTTGATCCCATAATAACTTCATGTAGGTCTACATAAATGATTTTAACACCATGGGATCTAAATCCTATGTTGCATCATTTTCTTCAGGTTTCCCCTTTCATGGGACTAACGGTATCTAATTCTTAGATGTATAAGCACTTGGATCCATAAAAAAATTCCTGCCTCCATGAACATCTCTTTTTATCTATGTAAATAAATTCCAACATTCTTCTCACCAGATTTTCGAAACCATAGATTTGATTCTGGTTGTTTTCCTTCGACCTTGTCTTCACTAGTGGCTATACTACTTTGCATGACTATGTTGATACTAGGATCGTCTTCGTAGCTCAGAGTGCATCATCTAAATATTTTGTGTCAGTTTTTGGTTCTTATTCTCGTGCATATTCGCTATTAATACCAAGAAATATTCTATAACATGATCAAATTGACGAGAATATTGACAAGAAGGGTGCGTTGGATTTAGACAGTCATGTTAGTGTCAGACAATTCAACCTGTCACTTGTGATCAAATATGCTCTTACAATGTGTTGTTAGGGTGTCAAGTCATTTTTTTGTCATTTCAGTGAATCTTCAAATAAAACTTTAGTCACTGGTTGTTGTGTCTAGGTCACTACTGCTCCCTTCACTTACTCATGGTCTTCATCACTCATCATGGCCATTTTCTTCTATGAGGTATCATATCTTCATTTAAGTGTCTTGGGTCATGAAATGGTTAAATTCCTCATTTTAGGTCATGGTATAGGGTTGCACTCCATGTGTTGTCATGACACCATATGTCAAAACAAAACATGTCCATCATGTAATTCAATGGGTAAAGTGAGTTAGAAACTTAGGGAAAGAAAAATAAAGGCAAAGGTAATGTTTTATTTCAAATAAGACAATGCTGTAGTACACTACCTCTTCTCATCATTCCTCATAGGGACATTGTTTCTTAAACATATGTTTCTGACCAAATGGAGAGGAATTTTACAAAAGTGAAAGAGGTTTTCGTCTATGATAGGCAAAGGAACAAACATCTCCTTCATTTTATCCACAAGTATTATGATTTGAAAGAAATTCTGAAACTACACTTGCGACGGGAGAGTTGCTGCACTTCTGGACAACTTGACTTCAAGACAGTTTTTCGACGGTTTGGAGAAGGTTTTGGTAGTTCTTAAGGACTGCATTGTGTATCATACATTGTACATTTTTTAGTGGTACCTTCAGATCGTTATTTTGATTAGTGGAAGGCATCCAAAAGTTCTCTGCAAGTTGGCGTGATGCTTTTGTCAGAGGCACGCTGGGGTTTTGGAGTGACCTTGGGAAAATCGATTGTTCTCCCTGATGGAGTATCCAAATTACATTCTTGGGGAGTCCATATTATATCATACTTTAGTATCTTTCAAATGAGCTATCAAGTTCTAAATTTTGATCCATTTAAGGCCTCCAAAGGTGGTTTGGAAGATGGCGTTGCGCTCAGGAACACTGTGTCGCGCTTGGGTGCTACACTTGGTCTAGAGTACCTCAAATTTGCCCGAAACTCACCCAAATTAAATTTTTAATATTTATCACCTATTTTATTGCAACCCTAAGCTCATCCAAAAGTAAATACACCATCTTACTCACATTTTTATTTTGCAGGATGACTTCAAGCCAAAGATTTCTTCATTTAGGGTTTTTAGTGAATTTGCCATGAAATGATGATAGGGTTGATGATGGCTAGTCTAGTTTTCATATGTTAAACATGTAAAATCTCCTCCTACACCTCTAAACATGTTTAATATGCTATATGAACCATTGAATCAGCCTCAAAATATTAATTTACTTCACTAAAAGTGAAACCATAGCTCATTCCTAAAGAATTTGGATAGTTTTCCTAAAAACTCTGTTTTTCATTTTTTACAAATACTTCTTTCCTTCATTCCACCTCATTTAATTTTCATAAGTAGCTCACTGTCCCTATCCACCTCCTAGAATTTCCCTTTCCAATTTTTCCACTCCACCTACCCTTCATTTCATTTTTCACTCATCGCTCACTATTTTTTCCCCTTTCCTATCCTCTAGGGTTTCAAAAATGAAATGAGATTACTTCACCAAGCCATCACCAAGACACTTCAGCACAACCTATGGAAGTAGGGTTATAAAAAAAATTAGAGGAGGTTCTTAAAGCACATAAACCTGAGGTGACTAGGATATAGAAGAGAGGAAAGAGGCTTGTGTTTGCTTCCCATGTTGAGAAAGGGGCCAAACCTTCTACATCAGCAAAATAGGGACCATCAGTGCAAGATAAGGACATGGTTGAGCATGATTTTGAGTTGGTTGACTTGGAGGTAAAGAATGAGACTTCAAGCATGTAGCAGATGATCAGAGATAAATATTATCAGAACAAGGAAATCACAGTCAACATGGCAAGAGAAAGATACAACATCTCATTCCTAGAATAGGAAAATAGTCAACTAAAGGAAAAACAATTGATCATCGAGAAAGAGCAAACCAAAATAGTGCAGTAAGCTGGCAAGGGAAAAGAATTCATGGAGAAAAATGAGCCTAAAGGAACACAAGGAAAAGGTAAGAGAAAAAGGCTAAGACTAAAGGGCTTAAGAAGGCATTACAAGAAGAAGAAAAACACATCTTGGAGAAGCTTCTAGAGAAAGAAAATAGAGACAAAGAGTAGTGGCTAAACAGGGTAAATAACCACTTGGAGAAGCTTCTAGAGAAAGAAAATAGAGACAATCAACTGCTAAGGCACATGACACACCATTACCAGGCTCAGAACATGATTTGTAATGTCAAGGTCAAGCAGCTGGAGAACAAGCTCAAAGAAGCCCAAAAGGACCAAGAAGATGAAGGAAACTTAGAGATTCTTACTGAAGCATCTATGACGGCTTAACATGCATCATTTTATAGCTCTTGGTAAATTTTGAGGAAATTGTGATCAATTTTGGTTTTTTGCAAATTTTGAGGCCTAATTTAGAAAATTAGTAGTTCGAGGAGCACAGCGCCTTGGCATTGCGCTTTTTCCGCTTTTTCCTCAGGCACCCATTCCAAGAAAAAGTTTCATTTTTGGAAAGCCCTTAGCATCCTATAAAAACCCAATTCTTCATAGTTTCTAGAGGAGGCTTAGATTTTGAGAAAAGTGGAAAAAAGTGGCCAAAAATAAGCTTTATGGACCCTTTTTTGACAGGCGCTACGCTCCTGGAGCAACCTTGGGAGAATGGATTTTTTAAGCCCTTCCCATGGGTAATTTTCACAAATTCAAGGTATTCTGAAAACTATGCTTGCAAAGCTAGTTGACTGTTCTCTCCAAACTTCATTTGGACCTCAGGAAGGGACCTGAAAGTGGGCTCAATGTTGGTGCTATGATTTTGCAATTTCCTGTGTTTTTAATTGTAAATTTCACAGTGTAAATTTTCAAGCTTTCAGTTTGACTTGGTCAAAGTCAAAAAACTCAACGTAATGGCACTTGTTAAAATGCTAGGTGATGTAGGCATGAATAAATGTATATGATAGGTTGTTTTTGATGTTTAATAGGCCTCATTAAGGAAGCAAACTCCTAAACAAAATATCCAAGAAGTGTTTGAGCTTCACCTTCTCACTCTCACCTGTTGGTTGAGAGAATCTTGGAGTCAGCTCCACCACCTAGGAATTCGACTCCTAAAGGTGAGAAAGTGGTCTAAGTGATTCTATATGTATCATTTCTCTTTCAAAGAGAAAGTCTGGACTTTTTTTGGAGGAGGCTTGCATGTAATGATCTTCTCAGCTAATGCAAAGATAGTTGCAACTATTTTTAATGAACTCTAGCCCAGTGAGTTCATCTTGTTTGTTATTATTTTTATTTTTTTGCTAATGGTTAAAAAATATTTACATACATGATATCTCTTCTTTCTATGGATTCCTTACAGTGAAATAGACAAAATTCTTGATCTCAAGCTCTGTTTATATGGTTTTCATAGTTATGTTTATGTCTTCTAAAAGCTAATGAACTCATGTTTACTTATGCTCATTAGTCTCTTATAAACATTCTCTTCTATACTACATTGACAATATTCCAAATACACCATGGTCTTCTTGTATCTAACTCCTTTCCATATTTTCTTATGCACTCCTACAACCTAGACCTATCTGTGGTTCCAAACCCTAGTCCAGCAAACCCTAAATTCTAAATTTCACAAACACACAAACAATTATACATATCTAGCCTAAAATTTATTTTCTCTAAAGTCATTTTAGTCATAAAAGACTTTGAAAGATCCCTCTCTTGCTTAGTAGGGCTAGCTACTAAGCTGAAGTGGTTTGAGGTTACCCTTCTCGATCTCCTTTTTAGCCTAGGAAATTGTAAGGGACTAACAAGTCACATGCAAAGTGTCTTGGTTCACCACAGTTGTACCAAATGATCTAGCCCTGTCCTCTTCCAGCTCCTCCCTGTTGTCCTCTTCCACATCCTTGGAATCCTTTGCGAGCTACATGTGAGCCTTGATTGTTCTACACACGATTTCTAGCCTGTATTCTATACAGTGGAGGATTTTCCATCATTAATTCATAGCTTCAAAAATTCTTTCATCATGACCAATCGATTTACAAAATTTACAAAAGAGTTGCTTAGGAGACTGTACAAACTTTTGTAATAGAGAAAAATTATCTATTGAATGTTTTCATGACACTTAGCAGATCCTACAATAGGCACTTATGCAGGTGCTTGATCTAGCAAAGGATTCTGCCTTCAGCAGGTTGGGACCTCCTACAGCTATATAATCCTAGAAAACAGGGAATTGATATTTACAATGACCTTTAGTCTTTCACTTCATGCCCCAAACTTCAGAATGTGTTTCTGATTTAACCCTGTTTCTCTTCTTCATATCCTGCAACTCTGTATGTAGGCTTTCTAACTGCGACTGAATCTATTGAACTCCTATATTTGTGTCTTGGATTGGCGAAGCTTGTAGCTTCATTGTGATCTCCAATTCTTTCCCCTGAGACCCAACATTATGCTAAGATAATGACAATCTTAAGTGGGATAATAGTGAAGCTATGTACCAGTCCCTATGTTGTTCATTTGAAATCAAAAGATTAGCTTGGCTCAATAAACACTTCGATTGTTGATCTATATCCCACGTAGACTCATTAGCCTTCTGCTTGATCTCCTTTATTTTGGTCACACACTGAGATTGTGACTTCGGCTTCCTAAATTCTACAGTCGGCACATCCTTTGGGTTAGCTAACGAAGCATTCGAATGAGTCGTACTATATCTAATGTACTAGGTAAGAACTCTGTCCAGCAACATTGTAACCACTTGTGCTTTCTTCATGTCATCATCATTGACCTGTTATGATTTCCACACAGATTTTACAACGAAACATAATTGATCGTGATTCTCTGATCACAGACCCTTGAATACAAGCATTTTAATTGTATTCGCCATACTGAATAACAGAGGTCGAGGTGGAGGCATAGGTGTATATGGCAGAGGTGAAGGTAGTGGTGGAGTGGATGGATTTGGAATTCCATAAGTACCCTGATCTACTGACTACATCATGCCTCTAGGTGTACTAGGGCTACTTCTTTCTTCTTCACTTTCAAACTCTCCCAATAAAGGACTATATTCTCTCTCAACAAATTTGTCTAGATCTACTATAAATCACTTTCCACTTCACATAGATAGAGTCTGAAAGATCTTAAAAATTAAGGTAAAGGCATAATCCCTTGTTCACACAACAACATTTCAATCTAGGTCGTTAGCGATTTCAGGTACTTACCTCTCGGAACTTTGAAGAAATGGTGTTCATCTTCACTATAAGACACAATGTATCAATTGCAAATTCAGTGATGAAACCACCTAAGATAATATCAATATAGTAATCAACAACCCTTGTTGTTGGAAATAATACTGGGGGGGGGGGGTGAATCAGTATTATCTAATCAATATAACTTTTTCATTTCCATATTAAGATTCATATGATTAGTTGATCTTCAATGAGTGTCATCATTAACCATATTAATAGTAAACATGTGCAGTAAAATAGAATGGATCATCACACATAAAGAGCACACATGAACACCAAGATATAAGGTGGAAACCCAATGTGGGTGAAAACCACCTGCTGCAATATGTCTCTATCTTCTTTCAATTAAAAACTTCTTTTACAATGATTCTGTACTGGTGCGGTCTTATACCAGTACGCAGGCTTCTACCTGCAGAAGGCTACAACCTTCTTAGCTCTTGTACTAGCCAATGCATTTACTAGTATGTAGGTGCCGGCCTACTGAACTCTACAATCTTCCATGGACCACATTTCATAAATTTTTAGACTAGATCCATGAACATCAAATAATCATCAAGTATATGTGCATCAACCAAACTCCTTTCCATAAACAACTACTGAATCAACCAATAACTTCTCAGAATACTGTAACCGGAAAACAATACCAGTAACTAGACCCAATTCTGAACCCTGAACACTGCAGTAATAGACAAAAACAACTAAAACAAAAGTCCACAATTTCACCAATAGAAACCTGTGGGTATCCGCACTTCCTTCGTGTCGAGCTTGTGCACCTCCGCACCTTCTCTATGTCTGACTTGCGCACCTCCGCACCTACTCTATGTCTCGCCTATGCACCTCCACACCTGCACTGTGTCTACCCTGTGCACCTCCGCACCTGTGTCGTTTCTGGCTTGTGGACCTCCGGGTATAGACAATTTATCAGTCTTCAATTCTACCCTAGACTATCAGATTTACAGATCTGATCTTGCACCAAGGAGATCTCGACCCATCAATAGATCCGACTTATAATACTCAGGTTTCTCCTTGGTCTAGCTCTCATCAACCGATCACCCATATTTCAGATCTTTCTCTTCTTAAGATATTCAACACACTTGTGTACAACCAAATGATCTCCTTTCCGTTTTATAGTCTAGGCCTTACTCAAAGCATGGACCAAAACCATAGGATCAAAAACTGTCAGACTAATACCATGGACCAACCATAAGATTTCCCACGTGCATGCACTTTTCTCTGCATGAAAGTCCGTGTACATTAGGTTCACACTTTTTTGTTCCAAACACCTCTGAACATGTCTACATCTTGTGAATGGTGCACCTGCAGAACCTGGCGAAGTCCGCACCTATTGATCGGTGCACCTACGGAACCTGCCTGAACTTGTGATCTATCTTGAGTGAGTTGCCATCAAGGACAACACTTATTTCATAAGATCCTTCAAGATGTTTGACTAATTATAGATTCCACACAATAGTATTGTCATGCTTCTAAGTAGGTTCTCTATCTAATAATTTGGATAACCACTCATGTAATTTGCAAGCGAACGTCGAAAGAAAACTTTGTGTACCTCTATGTAGAGATACCTTTGTAGCCACTTTTTTTTTGATAAGTATGAATTTTGATTCTCCTGAGCTAGAAACTTATGCAATTTCCGATCTATCCACTTCTTGATTTCTTTCTTAGTTGGTATCCACTTATGCCACATCACACATCCCTCAAATAGTTCTCGGCCCCGAAAATGGAACCATTTATTGGCTTGAGGGGACTTTGACCCATGTTCAAAGTTAGCTACGATAACTAAAAAAACCCTATACTACTGGCCCTTACGGTAACAACCTGCTTAGTATAGGTTGCAGTCTCAAGCAAGGCAGTATTAGGGGATCCTAGAACCAATTTTATGCATCCATAAGGATATTTGATGTGAGAATAAGATGTTTCTTTAGTTTTGGGCCTGATATGACCTTCGCGAATCCTTATCCTTAAAATCCACAAAGTTAAAGAAGTTCCCAATTAAACAGAGTTATCAGCTTCGCCTAAGGGTCTAATCATGCATAACATAACAGATAATAGTAGATCCCAATTTTTGCAGAGTAATTAAGACAATATTTTAGAGAATTAGCATTCAACTAAGCATAAATACAAAAAACACATAAGTATACAGTTTAGACACAAACTTCCTTCAGATACTCTTTATTATTCCAGATCTTCAATACATATACATTTCTGACTTTGTGCACACCACTGTAGGGTCCCTCTCACTCAATTGCAGGCTTACCAAGGTCTCTGTGCACACAACTGCAAGAGCCTTCCCCTTTGCCGAAATAAAAAAAATATATTACACATGCAAACTCAAAACATATCAAATATCACTCATTTTATATACATTTTCATATTACAATAACATGGTATACAAACCATGGGCAGAGCTCATAAAAATACAAAAACTAAGGGGTTTTGACCTTCCTAAAACCCCTTGACTCCTAGTGACTTGCGCTTCTCACACTCTGCCCCTCAAAATGCAGAGACTTTACAATATCTTATCAAAATTTGACCCAAGCGATCCTGTCCCAATAGGGGAATGTATGAAGAGTTTTTAATGCAATGCAGAACTAACTGGAATTCAAATAAGTAGAAAAACAAAACAAAACCTAAATCCTAATACATCGAAAGTAGAAGGTTAGGATTATATGAAAGAAAATTTCCAATGTAACCATTTAATTTTCTCCATATGTTCCTACAGAAAGGTATAAGCGATTAATAGCCAAATAAAATAATATTGAAAAATAAAGTTGTTCACCTAGATAACCTAGACATCAGGATGAAGGTCATGTCTGCAAGCATAAAGGTGTGTTTGAGAGCTTGCTCTATCCAATCCACAAACTTACTACAATAGATAGGATGATACACATGAATACGTTGAAGACGTTAATCTAACATACATCCATAGATGTTAAGCTCAAGATATCATAGTAACTTATTATTACCAACCAATCTCTTCAGATTTGATTCCTCCAACCAATCAACAATTGGATCATAAAAACAACCAACTTGAAAATACTAAAATTCATGCAAATATAAGTCTTCAATTATGAGATCCATATTATGAGAAAGTTCAAGTGGGAGAAACATAAATTGATCTCATTCATACACCTCATCAACACTATGGGGACCTAACATAACCATCAAAAATGCTAAAGTGCTCCAATTCCTTGAATAGTATATGAGCAGTCACGATATGAATCGAATATGAACCAACAACTTTCATCAAATAGGTTAATGGAAAAATAATTAAGGGGATGACAAATGTTGAGGTTTATGTATTGATAACCTCTAATAGTTAGCACATGAGATGTTTCATTATTAAAAGATAAGGATATGTTTATTTGAGAGACTCTACAAGTGCTTTAAATTAGATAATCTTCCTTCTCATAGATAATGCTTGAAAAATATCAGTTCCTCTTTTCCAATACATGAGATCATTATTTTGTATTTGATTATAGATTGGACTGACAACATAGAAATTGAAAGTATTAACATTGATTGTTGGTATAGCAAGGTCTAAAAACCAATTAAGATAAGAATAATAATGAAACTAGGCTGAAAAAATATCAAAAGTGTGTGTCAAACCAGATCCAACTTTGATATCATATTGAGGAATTACATCCATGAAATGATTTAAGCACTCATTAACAATGAAGAGGATAGATTGTGGTAGGAAAATGATCAAATTCATAGCATACACTATAAAGATAAGAAGTTGATGATCCACAAAAGGATTTGTCAAGGAGAAATATTTCAGCTGGTAATGATCTTTATTTTGAAATCAGAATAAAAGGCTTTAAAGTTGTGTGCATCTGTGAAATATATGCTTCCTAACCCTGTGTCTAATACAGAGATTCACATGAAGGAAAATTATCTAGAAAATAATATTTTATCTAATTAGAAACTCTATGTTGATGATTAAAAATGTTAACTTGAAAATGTTGGAAATCCTTCAAGAGTGAGCTCGCACCTAGTGAAATAATAGTAAGGAAAGAATTAAGAAAGAAAATCTGAATCAAATATATTTTGTTTATCTCATCAAAAGCATGAGAACTTTACATAATCATGAACAAGGACTGAAGTTACTCGATTCCCTAACAAGTCAAGGAATATTCATATGATAAATCATAAAATTTAGATGTCTTAGAAACACATATCAGTAAATAATTACCACATCATATGTGTCCCTAAAACATTGTTAATGTCATTGACCTGATCAAATTTAAGGTTTTACATACGGAACTCTTCATGGGTAAAGAATCTAAATGAATCAGTAGAAATGTTTCCTTAAACATTTGTGACACCTTACTCCTGACTTGTAAAATATTTACAAAATAACAAATTGTGAATGATAGATACAATCTTTTAATCTTGTAATTGTGCCACACCATCCTGTACTTAATTTTAGCCAAATCCGATAGGGTAAAGATCTAAAGGATTGAGAAAACTTGCTGGTGTAGAAGAATCATTGAGCATATTAGGATATAATGAAAAGTGTATTAAATATAAAGGACAATGAAAATACCCCTATGGAGAGCCATTAAATTCACCTGAATCATACTTGAATTGAAATATTGAACACTCATATTAGCTTGCAACAACACTAGATCATCAAGCATGTAATGCTCTATAATATTATTTGAATGCCCATTGTCACTTCAGAGAAGGCCTTGGTCATGGTAGGGAAAAATGTGAATGTAAGAGCATATCATGAGGAGGTTGCATATTAAATGAATGAAAAAGACTTTCATAATGGTCAAAGAACGACGTACTGATGTGATTTTGGGATGGGCATTGCTCTTCTTCAACAATGTATATTAATGTTTCAAAATCCTAATAATTTGATTCTTATGGCTTGGTATCTAATGATGAATGGATCAAAGGAATTTTGAGAGCATCCTGAACTGAAAAATTGTCCAAATCCAAAATTGGATTTTGTAAGCTATGAGAAGGTTGCTCAACAATTAGATCAAAGGATTGCAAATTTGGGTCTTCTTGAGGAGGCAAAAGATCATCCAATTACTTGGGCACTCATAAATTCCCATATCAGAAAAAACATGAATGCCAAGGTGATGATTATCAAAGGTTTCAACTTGAGTAAGTACTTTTAGATCATTTTATTGGTTATCAAGATGACAAGATGATCTATCATCATTTTGACATGGAGGAATATGAAAGACAGAAGAAATATGGAAAGTTTCTTCACTCTTTTTCTCTTGTGCCTATGAGATATAGACAACTTGTATATGATCACCATGTGAACCAACAATTTTATAACCAAAAGTATCTACAACAATTACTAGTAGAGAATATTTATTAAGAAAATCAAGCTACATAGGGACATGAGCTGTAAATGTTCGGTAGGGGCCCCATAAGTCAAATTTTTGTAAAGATCATGCATTTTGATGAGCAGAACAGACTTTGTGTAGTATTTTAGGAGTCATAGGGGCTTTAGGGTGGGTCAAAGCCCCTTATTTTGTAAAAGGATGGGATCAATTTGTATGTTTTGAACTTTGCCCATGGTTTTCAGACCATGGTATTGTAAAAGAAAAAGATATGTAAAGGGTTATCTTAGTAAGTAAATGGCATGCATGGATATGTTTTGATGTTTTTGATTCTGTAATTTTCACATATTTCTATGTTAGAGCAAAGGAGAAGGATCTTGCAACATTGTGTGTGGAGACCCTGGTAAGTATGTAGCTGTGTGCATAGGACTGTGCAACAGTTTGCACAAGGTAAGAAGGATTGTAATTGTGGACATATGAATATAATAAAGAATATTTTGAGGGCATACCTGTGTACTTACATCTTATAATTTATGCAATTACTCTTTACTTTTGTGTTGCGCAGTAATATATAAGATAAAAAATAATATATGAATGTTGTTACAGTTAATTATAGTTAAGGTCCATTGATTTATACACAACAGATAGAGTTTTAGATCCATGAAGTAGTATTTTTGTATGAATAGATCAGATTCTGTATAATATTAAGTAAGATTGTGTAGTGTAGTAATAAACCTATAGGTGAATCAGAATAAGTCAATTTCCACACTCCAGAATCCTTTTGGATGTGGAAACCTGGTTCCAGCATCCCCCAATATCGCCTCGAGTGAGACTGCAGTCTACACAAGAAAATCATTACGGAAAGGGTTGGTGATAAAGGATTTTGTTGGCTAGTGGAAATAACTTTGAACCTAGGTCTAAGCCCCTCATACCAACAAATCGTTCCATTGGTAAGGCTAGGATGTATCTGAGGGATATGTGATGTGGCATCTGACTAGAAATGAGATTCAAGATTGGGTCGATCTAAAGGTGCGCAAAATTGCAACACAAGAAAATAGAAATATGTTTCTTTCAATAGAATGGTGGTTGCAGAAGTATATCTTTATAGATCAGCAAGAGATCTTTCTCACATCGTTCTCTAACGAGCTACACAAGTTGCTTTCAAAACTAGCTAAGAGTGGGACCTATTGGAAGTGTGATGACCCTACTTTGTGAACCCTAGAGCTGATTAAGTGAATCTAAGAGACTAAAAATAAGATCACAAGAGTTATTGAATACTCGATTGATAATATTCTCGAGGATTTATTACTAAACTCATGATTAACACATTGGTATCCTATAGTGAAGATGTGCGCCAATTTTTCAAGGGTCTTCGAGGTAAGTATTTGAATTCCTTAAATATTTTGATTAAGATGTTGTTGTGTGAGAAGGGAATTTTCACATGCAAGTGGATTTATGTTTAAAGGAAGAAAGAATGGATCTACGTGGAGTAGAAAGAGATTCAGAATATATCGCAATAATTTCACTGAAGCTATTTACAAGCCGTTATTAGGTGAATTAGAAAGTGAGGAATAAAGGAGCAACCCTACAGCCTAGAGGTGCATCGCAGTCAGATAATCAAGGCACTTCTGGGATTCCCCATTTGACCACTCACACATCCACCTCCACCTACACCTCCACCTCCACCTCCACCTCCACTTCCACTTCCCCAATTTAGTATGGCTAATGCAGTAAAGATGCTTGTTTTTAAAGGTTAGGGATCAAAGTATCCCAAGAAATTTTGGTTTGTCACAGAAGCTATATGGAAATCACAACAAATCATTAATGAAGATATGAAGAAATATCATCTTGTCACAACACTTTAGGACTAAGCATTTTTGTGGTATAATAAGTATAGTACAACAAACCCAATTGCTTTGCTAGTTGATACAAGGAAAGCACTAAACAGAGAGTTTAAGGAAACAAAGTCACAGTCGCAGTGCATTAAAGAGATAAAAGAGATTAAGAAAGCAATCAACGAGACTGGCTGGGAATTAGATTAGAGATTAAAATGTTTTTTGGGACAAGTCAGCATTCAAATCATGAATGAACAACACATAGAGTGGTATATATCTACACTATTATCGCATATCAGATTACCGCTATCATAGAAAAAGATGACATCGCAACTTGAGGCATTAGAAATTGTGATGAGGCTAGAAGCATTGTCAGTATAGGATACTCATGTAGGAGTTCAACAGATATAGACCCATTTAGCGAGATTACATACAAAGATACAAGATTTGAAGAATGGAAAATAAATTTGGCCTAATACGTGCTTAGAAGTTTCGTGCATAAAGTTTAAAGCAGGAGGTCACTATAAGGGCTAGTGTCCTATCTACCATGATTATTTGGCTGCTGGAAGACCTAATCCTATGAAGCTAGAACCTAGTATTGGATCAAGTACCAGATCAAGTGTCTGGTATAGTATTTGTCGAGCTGCAAGCCAACACCTGATTGACCACTATTATCTGTTACAGAAGTATGTGTACTCACCAAGGAAGTTATTTTGTAACTTTTGTCGGTCAGTAGGACATGAGGAAAGAAATTTTCGTAGCTATGATTTAATGATAAATAAAACTACATCGTATATAATGCAAGTTGTAGGTTGCGCACAGGAAGATCATGGTTCACCTCCAGGCCGTGGAGGATTTCAGGGCTAAGAATGTTGTCGAGGAGGGGGCACTGGACAAGTTCGGGGTCAGATTATATGTTATAATTGTGGCAAAGCTAGATATTTTACAAAGGATTGTTAGAACCCCACTACCACTTCATGTAAGTATGTAGATAGTTTGAGCATGTAATAGAGTTTTGTCCTCCTTTGATGGCTAAAATGTAGGAAAAGAAGAAACAACAGTCTATGAAAAACTTGCAAATGATGAGGGCTGAACCACACAAAGATGATCCAAGTGTTAAAATAGTGACATGAAGTGGCACAAATATAGGAGGAGATAAAATAGATGTGAAAAATCCTATGGTGGATACATGGGTCAGGAAGGTTGGAGAAAAGAGTACCACATTCAATATGAAGAGGGAGAAAGAAACCTTCATGAAAGTGAAGAAGAGTTTCATGGACCCAGGAGCTTCAACATCAAAGATTCATATGTAACTAGTACCACGGAAGAATAGTTCTGAAGTGGTTACTGTGATGGAGAACCCTGATCCGACCATTCTGAATTCCTTTCTGCAGACATGTATGAAGTTTCTAAGGGATCAAAAAGTAGTGGAAGGATTGCAAGAACTAGTCAACAACTACGCTGGTAAAGAGAAGCCATAGCTTGAGAAATGCATAGTAAACAAAGTATACATAAATAAGAAAAGAACTAGCCAACGATTAACTACACAGATTGGAGAACTCAAAATGGATCAAGTAATTATTGACTTGGTATCGATGTGAATGTATTACCAAAGCAGACCTGGGAGTGATTGGGGCAACCAAAGCTACAATGGTCAACAATTCAACTACACATGGACAATCAGTAGAAAATCATCCCAATGGGTCAATTGCATGGTGTTGTTGTGGACATTGATGGAGTAAGCGTGGTGGTGGACTTTGAATTCATTGAGATTTTGGATGAAAGCAATCCATATCCGGATTTACTTGGACTTGATTTAGATTTTGATATGGATGCTATAATCAATCTAGAAAGAAGAAGTATGGTATTCGAAAAGAATGGTACCAATTTTGTTGCTCCTTTGGACCCCTCTGAAGGAGTGCAGTATAAAGAAGTTGTCTGTGAGATGGAAAAGAAGATATTGACAATTATTAACTATAAGTTAAATGTGTGGGAAAAATATTGGATCGTCCCCACTGTAGATGGGAGGATAAACTAGGAAAAGGAAAGTATGTGTGTCTAAGACTCTGATTAAGAATTAGAGAACTAGCAGAACTAGCTACACGAAGTTTCTATTTTGTGTTGTAATAGACTTAAAAATCTCTTCACTGTATCTCAACAAATGGGATAGGTGATGTCATATTATTTCTTGATGAGTTTTAAAGGGATGTACTAGAAGAACAATGATTCTAGGCCTTGGATATAGCTTTGAGGTCTACACCTATACAGTGGTGGGGCACGAACAAAGACAATATAGGATATTGGAAGGAATATCATCGATTGATGAGGCTCAAGTTCAGTCATGCAAGCAGAAGGCCTGCAAAGAGGTATGTATAATGGTAAGGATGTTCTCTGAGAACTTTTGTCTCGTTGGACTATGACATGGGACGAAGAACCTCAACTAGAATGGGTACACATATTTGTGCACACTTTGGATGTGATACCAATGAATTGGTATCTCGAAACAGAGTTGCATCATGGCACCACTCAATGGTAAGATGTGAAGGAAAGCTTCATATTGACCTTTAGCTTTGAAGATGGTCTCTAGTGTATCAATGATGCCCTTTAGGAAATAAAAGAAGGAATTTTTTGGACACCAGATGGGCCAATGACTTGCGTACATCCTGATTGGAACATATAGTTTCGGCACACAATAGAATGCTATAATATGACCGCAAAAGAGGGTGAGGAATATCCATGCAAAATTAACATCCCTAAATCATGTTGGGTGTGGAGCTTGATTTTCTTCTTTATTCAGAGGTATCGTTGCATTGGACCCCATTTTCATAATGTGGCAGCAATGCCACCCATTAATCTGCATCTCCAGGGGTGTCCAGGGGCGATTGGGGGCAACACCCACGAAGCTGAAAATAGATGTAAAATTTCCTTGTAAAATGTTGTAATTTTGTAGTCAATCTAGGTCATTAATCAGGTAGAAATATGATGGTAGAAATTATGTTTAATTTAGGGTTTTTTTCACTAGAAGGAAACCCCTCGCTATATATGAGGGAATTGTATTACGGCTATGCACATGATTATTTTGAGTGAGAATGAGAGAGGAGATTGTGTGACAGCAAGAGGGAATTACAACAGATCCACTGTAGGTTGTATCTCTTCAGTTTGCTAGATAATAGAAAAGGAAGGACTTGCTGTTTCTTGGTAGACTTAACCCAAATTGGGTGAACCACGTATATCTATATCTCTATTTTTTTCCTGTGTTTATGTTTCTGCAATATATTCTATGTGTTCCATTGCTCTTTAATATATCATTTTCTAGCAAATCAGAAGGACATCATGAGGCTTTGGGATGAGAAATTGAGATACCTGACATAATATAGTTTGTTAAGATGAAGCAAGTCAATATAGGCTCAGAGGCAGAGCCCAAATTCGTGTGCATTGTAGATTATTGGGATGAGGATATAGTAGGTAAGGTCGCAAAATTACTACATGAGTACCAGGAGATGTTTCCAACGATGTTCACTGAGGAAAAGGAATTGTAGGTGATCTGGGCATAATGAGGATCACTTTGACACTAGATGCAAGACCCGTAAAACATTGACCATATAGGCTAAACCAAAATTACAAAGAGAAGGTGAAGGAGGAGCTTGAGAAGATGGTCGCCACTGGAATAATTGAACCTGTGGAAGAATACAAATAGGTGTGCCTGATGATAGTGCAGGACAAAAATACTAAGGGAGACATAAGGATCTGTGTTGATTTAAGAAAGTTGAATGGCACATGCGTACATGACCCATTACCAACACCGTTCACTGATGAAATTTTGGATAATGTGGGAGGATAGGAGGCCCAATCCTTTATAGATGGTTTTTCAAGGTACCATTAAATTAAGATCGCACTGAAAGATAAGATTAAGAGAACCTTTTCTACTAAATGGGGATCGTTTCAGTATACAGTCATGTCATTTGGGTTGAATAATGCACCTGCGATATTCTCCAGAGTTGTTGTCGTAGTGTTTAAAAAATACATCCACAAATTTCTAGAGGTTTACTTTGATGACTGGATAGTCTCTGGACTATTAAAGAAGCATGTTTCTAGCCTTCACTTGATATTGGATACATGTAGGAAATATCAAATATCGGTGACCCTGAAAAAGATTTTTTTTGTGCACCATATGTAATATTACTGGCACATGTTGTTTGCAAGTAGGGGTTGATGGTGGACCCTGTGAAAATTGTTGTTCTTATCAATATGGATCTATAAAAGAATGTGAAGTAGTTATGTGTGACTCTAGGGCATATTGGTTATTACCGGAAGTTCATAAAGGGATACTCACATATCATTGTGTTGATGGAAAAATTACTAAAGAAAAATGTCACCTTTTGTTGGGACAATGAATGTCGAAAGAGCCTCGACATCTTAAAGGAAAAAATGGTCACTGCATTGATCTTGGTGTTTCTAGATTGGAAGAAAGATTTCCATGTTCATGTAGATGTGTCGTGCATAGTTTTGGTTGTTGTCTTAGTGCAACTAGGAGAAGGGGATCTTGATCACCCCATTACATTTGCGAGTCAAAAATTATCTAAGGCATAAAGGAATTGTTCCACAACTGAATGAGAGGGCTTGGCTATGTTGTACACAATGTAGAAATTTATGCATTACTTATTAGGCACATACTTCAAGATGTTTATAGGCCATTCTGTGTTTAAGTACTTGGTGGACAAGCCTGTGTTTTGGGGGAAGATCTGCAAGTGGCTATTGCAGTTCCAAGAGTACAATTTTTAAGTAATAGTCAAGCTAGGACGATTTTTATCACCAAAAAATTGGTCATCTAGCCTAATTTACTAGATGGATCAAAGTACACCATGTAAGGCCAATTTTGCCATAGTAAAATTGCTTTCACTGTGAGAAATTACTTAATAAACCATATTTGTTAAAGTAATTTATAATTAAACCCATGAAGAATAATTAGATAATTCATTATTTATTTAATTATCTTCTAGGAAAAGTTAATTAAACCATTGTTTAATTAATATTCCTTGTCATATTTGACCCAATTATGAAAAATAAACAAATAAATTATTAATTATCTTGTTTCTCTGTAGGAATAATAAATTAATCCCTAATTCATTATTAGTCCTTGTCAAGTTTGACTATGTTAGTGTCGATATCTTCATCCCTCCATCAGTGATCAAATTCTCTTGTTGCATTGCATGTTAGGTGTCTCATCTGATTAGCTGCATTCCATTAGCATCATGAATCATCTGATGGTAGTGGCAAATTATACGTTTTCCCTCATGTTCTTTACTTGCTGACTCATTATTGTACATCTAGATCATCTACAGTCATTTTTTGTCTTTAAATCTGCAAAAGTCATTTTTTTTAGGGTTTTAGGTCTCATTAGGTCTAGGGTTTCATCAATAAGGTCTTGAAAACACTCAATAATGGTCAGCAGGTGCATGAGGAGGTCAAACAAAGTCTTAGCAGCAATAATTTCAATAGTCACATGCTCAGTGATTGATTTTTCCTCAAAACCCCGTTTTGAGGAAAAACAAAGTTTTTATGTGTTTCATGTAATAAATTTCATGTAATCCCATTTTCTATATGTAATAATTTCAGAAGCAACCCTGGTCACTTTGCTAAGCCTCTGCTACTTCAGTTCCTACAAAAGAAATAAAATGCCAAAGTATTTAGTCCATCAAAGGCAAAAATAAAGCAAACTGCCCAAAACAAAGTTTTTAAAGCAAGTGAAAATCAAACATTAGAAAAGTGGGTTTTCTTGAAAGAAAAATTAAAAGCCCTGGCTATGTAAAGTTTTTTCAAATCAAACGAGGCTCATTTGTGTCTACAAATTGAAGAGAGCAAGTGCATTTCAATTTTTAAAGGCCAAGAGAGCGACTTTATGTTTGAAGGGTGAAAATTGGTGGCGCGGCACACCTGGGTTAGAGCGCGGTGCACACATTCAGTGTAGCACACCTCGCAGTGTTTCACAGTGCATTTTTACAATGGGCATGGGACACAGAGCCAACGCAGTGCACATGTGAGGTGGCGCAGTGCACAGGACTGCAAGGCTCGAAATTACTCATAGCATCCTCCAAAATAAAATAAAAAATCACTAACTCCTCAATTATCCAAGTAAGTTGACATTCCTTCATGGCCAATGAATGAGTTTATCTTGGTGTTTATGGTGATTTCATGGGAAAAAATTGAAACCCTAGCTCCTTGCATTGCTTGTTACAAAACACTACCTAGGGTTTACAAATTCTTGTTTTTGCTGCTAAATCCCACTTCTATCATTTTCACTCCTCACTCCCTCACTTCATTCTCTCCCTCCCATTTCATTTATATTTACCTATTCCCTATTCCCCATATCCCTAAAACTACTAACCCTAATCCCTAATCTCATTATCCCAAACCCTAATTTCTATTCCTAAACCCTAACTATTATTCCCTAAACCCTTTCATTTCCTGAAAAATGTACAAACAACATTCCCAACCCCTCATACACAGTCCCCTTACAGTGCCTCATCAAATTCATATCTTTGGTAGCAAATTCCTATTGTCACTCTAAAATCTCTTCATACTCATCTTGTATACTCAAGCATTGGCAAACATGGAATTAGATTCTTCCTATGATAGAAATGAGGAAAAAATCAGCGACTCTTCGAGAGAAGTTCATGCACCAAGGAGACCTCACAAGAGTAGGAAACATAACCGGGAGGAGCCTACCTCACTTGCTGAGCTGTTGGCCTGTCCTCTTGCTATCACATCCTTCCAACATCAATATTGTTTTCAATTTTGTGAGATGGTGGTAAGAGCTAAATACCATCATGAGCTTGCCCGACTGTTTGTACTCCATCTTCACAATGGTCAAGTCAATCTGGCAGGTGTGACATTCACCTTGACACCTGAGGCTATATCTCAAGCAACTGGTATTCCAAATGTCGGTGAGAAGTGGAATAAGAGGCAGCTGGTAGATAGGGAACATTTGAGTCTTATAGCAAGGCTGGTTTTCAGAGGCAGATTAGTAGATTTTTCCATTTCAGGTACCTTCAAGATACATATGCACCCATGATGAAACTCATAATTAAATATTTCAGCTGTGAGGGTAGATTTTCTCACCTGTATGCCTACCACATCAGATTATTGATGCACTTCACTAGGGTGAGAATCATGAATCTCCCCTATTTTATTTGTTGGAATATTGAGAAGATGACCACCTTGGTGCAAAGGAAGCCTCCTCACCAGTAGTATAACATCATCTATCACTTTGCACTCATCAAAATTGTGGCCTTCCTTCAGCTTAGTCTACTGAATGTTTCATGGGAGGATTTCATTGCACATGAGGTCTTTACAGGTCCACAAGTTCCCCCATCAGTTTTTCATGAGGTAGGAGAGCCTTCACATCTGCAAGAGGTGCATGAGACACAAAACACTAGTGTGCCAGTGTTTGTTACATATCAAAATGGCACTAGGAGATTTTTTGCAATAGCAAAATGAGTACTATCTCCACCTGGGGTGGAAGGGTTCTTGTTTCCTTCAACAACAAAGTAGGTACAAGACAAGGGTAAGCAACCATTATATGATGAGGGGCCTTCAGGAGGACAAGGGATAGATTTCATTCTTATTTAGGATGATGACACTGATTTGGGCTCCCAAAGCTCAAAGCTCAAGGAGATCATTCAGGAACAACAAGCTAACATTCATGATTTGTCTCTTAATCTAGAAAGAGCCAAGGGGATAATCAAATATCTGGAGCAAAGGAACAAATAGTTAGAAGATTAGAAAACCATCCTGGAGCTCCAAAGCATAAGAGAAAATCGGCAAGCTGCCAAGAGGAGGAAAATCAAGTTGACACCACTTGAACAAGAAATTGAAGCTGATCATGAATATTTGCTTGAGAGAGAAAATATGCACTTGGAAAAGATGTTAGAAAAGACCAATAGAGAGAAAAATATGTTGAAGCACATGGCCTACCACTACTTAGTGAGAAACAAGGTATGCAAAGAAAAAATCAAGATTTTGAAGGCCAAGTTGAAGAAAGCATTGAGGAGGAGAAAAGAGCAACATAGACTCCAAATCTTGGCTGAGGCTTCCTTAGCCCAACACAACACTTGTTGAGGGACACTTAGGGAAAAATTTTGCAATTTTTGAATTTTTGGCCTAAAAAACAGGTTTTTCTGCCCAGTGCACCGTGCCACCTAGCACGCGCTTTTGCTAGAGACCTCCTTTTGAGGAAAACTCAGCATTTTTGGATTACTCATCGAAAAATATGAATTCCCTCACATGGCCAAGAAATTTTGACAGGTTTTGAGCTTACAAAAGGGTAAAAAACACCCCAAAAATGACCTTTTTGCCTCTTTTTGGCCACACAGGAAGCAGTGTTGGGAGTACTCATTTTTGAGGGGAAAGTGGATACCAAATTCAGAAATTCCACTTGTTCTTGAAAGTAGACAGGTAGACCTTTCCAGAAAGCCCACTTGGAACAAATTTTGTGTATGGAAAGGCCTCCAAAAGTAGCTCCAAAATATCGCGGCGCATAGGGAGAGGAGCGTGGCGCACAGGATGAAATTTTGTCAGTTTGGTCAAAAAACTATGTTTTTTCGCCTAGTTTCTTCACAGTTTGACTTTTCTCTTTATAATAGTCAAACGCATGGTGTAATTTGATGTGAATTCATGGATTTTGATGTAAATATATGAAATTTTCACTCATAGAGGTAGATTCATCCATGAAAAGGTAGTTTTCAACTGAATGAATCAATTTCCTAGTTTTTAGCAGCAAGTTGCTCCACTACCTACTTTTTAGTTCTCAATTTAGATCTTTTTAAAACAGCTCCTAAACTTATGAACTCGACCGCTAAAGGCTAGGATGTTTTGTTTGTTTCCTATATCTACATGTTTTTCAGTCATTGGCAAAGGTTGGACTTTTGGGAAAGCTTGGAGCTTTATTGTACACTCATTTCAACAGTTTGGCAAAGGAATAGACCAAGGTTTGCATCACTTTATGGGATTCTTGTGGCAACTTGATTTGGTATTGTGTTTGCTTCTGTAATTTCAAGTTTACATGTGTTTTATGTATGCCATTATCTATCTTTGTTCATCTTAACTAAATGAAACAAGGATAAAGGTGGAATTCGTTGATTTGCAGTGCTCTACCTAGGGTTTTGTTTAGTTATTTATGTTTGCAGCTGTTTGAAGAGGATCCCTGAGACTTTCATGCCCTCTTCAACTCCTCACCAATCTAAAATCTCTCCATCTCACTCAATTTGAAGTACTAAGTCACTTTCCTACCTCACCCCATAGAGATCTTTGCAAAACTGAGCCCATTCCCCGGACCCAAATTTGCCTTTCACATTTGAGCCAACAAAACATCATAAAACTCAATCAAACTCTTATGAACACATACATAGCCTAAAATCAGTCTTTACGTTAGTCATCTCAAGCCTCATTGTTCATATTTTACTGATATTGACAAAGAGAGAGCCCTCTCCCGACCTGGTAGGGATAGCTACCAGGTTAAGCTTGGTTTGATGTTACCCTAGATCCTACCTTTCTCAGCCCGAGTTAGATTTAGGCACTAATAGACTAAATCCCTCAGGAATAATTAAATAAATCATTATTTTTTTATTATTCCTTAAACATATTTCTTGAAATGATAAATAAATCATTTATTTATTTATTATTTCTAAATAAAAGTTTAAATACTTTCTCCCTCCTAACCAAATATAATAAAATATTCCAAGTGGTTATTCCTACAATGGGGTTAATAAATAGAAGGGTTTTCCATTCATTATTCACTTTTTATTATTTTCATTGTTGCACTTGTTGTTATGACTCTGATTATTATCATTGTCGCACACCATTTTTCTTTTCCATTTGAGTTCCCATTGAGCTCAAACATTTTGTTTGGTGGGTTTACACATTATAGAGGAGAGAGACTCTACATAAGATGAAGACATTTAAGGATAGCCAAGAACCCATCCCATAGAGGGGGACTAGTAACATTTATTTGTTCCGTTCACATGTGTTATTTAATAAAATTTATTCTCAATATATCTGGCTTCCATTGGATTATTGGAGTTACCCACGTTTATTACTATTTCATTTTGTTGTTTAACTATGATTGTGGCATAGATCAAGACCTTTGTAGATTTTTTTTCTATCATTTGTTGCGAATCTACAATTTTTAGTAGCCATTTATATTATTGAGATTGTTTTTCATCCATAGTCTTAGGTGATTTCTTTCTGTACACCTTTGAGAATAAAACACTATAACAAAATCGGCAACTCCATTGGGTTTTTACTTCAGATCCAAAAACCTGGGTGACATTCATTTTTTTAGCTTAGGGTTGCTTCCTTTTTCTATCCCTTAATTTTCTTTACTATCTTTCTAATCCTAGATCTATCAAATTTCTAACTTCCAGAAGTTTTTTGATCTTTTCTGCAGGTCATAGGAACCAACCGTGACCAAAACAGAATTTTTTTTTTGAGACTTGCTGCCTGGGAATCAAGGAGAAGAAATCACACTTTTCTGCCCAAAAAGTGTGATATGGAGGTCTAGAGTGCACCTTTCAGCCCAAAAAGTGTGACCTTGCTGAAATCAGGTCAATACCTATGATTTTTAGGGTTTCTAGGATTTTTTCAGATATGTTTTTAGGTTTTTCCAAGAGTTGTTTATTGGGTTGGTTGACCACTATAATTTCCTGCTTAGGCCTTGATCTAGCCTGATTTACTCGTTGAAGTGGAATTTAGCCCCTTAGGGCTTCTAGTACACTTCCACCTTTATAAGAGGACTTTAGTTGAGTAAGAAGTCCGATTTTCTATAGCACTTACTGTGATATTTTCTAGATCTGTACCCTTCTATTTCAGATCTTCAAAGATGGGTTGTTTCCATCCAAAGTTTCATTTTAAACCATGTTTGGTAATTTTCCTTAAGGTCCCATTGGTTTCCCTGGGTTTTACACCCATCTCCCTATCTTCTTATAGTGATCTTCCTCTCTGCTTTTTTACTTTTGTTGCACCATTTTCCAGCAGCATAGTGTCATTCGATCCGAGTCACACTGACACTTAGATCTCTTGACCTCTTTAGTGTTTTTTCAATTGATTTTGCCATGAACCAGCATAGTGTTTACAAACCTAGTTTAGGTGGTGTTTAGTTAATTTATTTGCTCTTCATTTTTTTTTCCAATTTTAGTTTATTTTCAGCAAATTTTTTTCTTTTTTCAAACACGATGTGGGCTTAATTAATAAAAGCACTTGCACACATAAGCACACCTTAAGTGAAGGTTGCTTGGTTTACACAACCAATCCAAGACTTAACATAATTAATTTATCTCCCCATATAGAGACAAAAGCATATTGTTGATCTTCCTTACCCAATTCTATGTCACTTGTGTCTTACCGCCATTGCACCACCAAGGCATTTGTCATAGAGACTCTTACTCCTTCATCCCCAATTTCCACTTGGGCATATTACTACCCCCCACAGGGTTTGATTACATAGTCCCTCGAGTCCCCATACCAACTCTTCTCCTAGTTCATCTGATTCCTCATCTGATTTAGAGCCTCCTTGACCATGTATCATCACCATGTCTAGACCCATAGCTAGTGTAGTAACCCAATCT
Organism: Pinus taeda; assembly: GCA_000404065.3. NCBI lineage: Eukaryota > Viridiplantae > Streptophyta > Pinopsida > Pinales > Pinaceae > Pinus > Pinus taeda. Next base: position 22,343 of record APFE031280766.1, on the reverse strand, counting down.
GGTGTTGGCACCAGTTTTACTCCAGTCATCACATCTAGCGGAATCATCTCAGGAACTGTTCTAGAATCCCCCATGCTCAATTTTATGGTTGGGTTAATTCTCCTAGATTTTAGCCAGTTGATAAATGATCTGATAGACCATGATGTTGGTTGGATTTCTATGACGACTAAGCTTCCCTCCAACATCCCAAAGTTTGAGGGTAATTCTGGAGAGGACCGTACTAATCATGACCACTTCTTCCACATTTGGTGTTCATCCAATTCAATTACCGATGACTCCATTCATCTTCGACTGTTCCAATGCATGCTCACTGGAGATCCTGCAAAATGGTATGTCGACAAGCCCGCCACATCTCATTCCATTTTCACGATGCTTGCTAAAGAATTCCTCTCATATTTTCACTTACTTCTCTAATACAACACTGATATGGAGCTCTTGACCTCATTTCATCAGTCCTCTACCACCCATCTTTCTGATCATATTCAGGAATCACTTTAAAGGAGGAGAACATGTCATGCCCCACCCTTCGAAGACCATATATATCTTGATTGGTTTCTTAGGAGCCTTTTATCACCCATTGGAAAAGATGTCACATCTAATTTTCCTCAAACAGAGGAAGAAGATCTCCAAACCACTCTGAGATATGATGTGATTTATGCGCAATCTGGTTATGTCTATATTGTCATTCCAGACCTCCCCTGTCCTGGAGGTGCCAATGCACTGGAAGCATCTCACACTGCTAATGGTATCATTGGAACCCTTTTACATCCTTCGATATATACTCAGTAAAGTTATGGCTAACCGCAGGGGGGTGCTAGTTCCTCTAACACTCATGCCCTTCTTGCTAGCAACATGTTTTTAGGGCTAGCCAATGCTCAACATGTCTACCAAATCATTGCTCCTCCTTATGCACAACCAAACACTCCAGCCCTTCAAGAATTATCATCATAGCCTCCCATGCATCCTGAGCCCTAGCAGCCACCATCCACTCAGGATCAAGTGTTTATGCAACGGAGTGCAACCAATCCCAAAAATTCAAAGAAAATAATAAGGGGAACGATAACAAGGGTAACTAGCGTAATCAAGGTAATCAATCTAGTGAACCCAAGTGGAACCAACATAACACCAACAACTAGCAATAGGGCAGTCTACTGAAGCAGAGCAAGGCTATTCGTACGAACAAGCTTTGTGCATTTTGTGGTGTACATGGCAATTATACACATGAGTTTCCTCTCTTGCCCCAGATTCACCAAATGTGGGAAGCTCAAATAGCTTCTAGAGGTCAACAATTGCCTCAGAATTCTACGCCATCTCAACCGACAATACCTACAAATCCTTTCCCTAAGAAAGGATTTCTTGTTAGTCAACCTCAACTAGGTCAAGTAGCCCATCCCCCCCAACCTTCTCGTCCTGGTGACTACTAGATCCTTATGATGAATTTTGATGAGGTTATTCCCTCCAATATGAAGCTGCAAACTTAGTCGTGTCAATATGACAAGCCATCGATTTCGTCCGCCAATCAATCCAAAACCAAAACATCTACTGAGCCTCTTACGACACCAAATGGTTCGTTACAAATCCCTCAACATAATGTTGAAGCAATTCCTAAGATCCCCAAGGGACCATTACACCATAACGTGACTTCTAACCAAGATGACCATAAATACAATGTAGTAGATGACTTGGCACAATCACCTGTAGCCATGTCGATGCTGGAGGTACTCCATTCGTACCCATCTCAAAAGAAATCTCTACTAAATACTTTGGGTGTATTAGATCCTTCTAATGATTATTTTATTGTCTTCCCAGTTGATACATTAGAGAATTCCCCCATTAACTTAATCCATTTCTTTCTGATACCTGTCCAGTCAGTAATTCCATTATCTCCCGATGCATTATTGATGAAGGTGCATCCACCTATGTGATGTCGCTACCATTTGGAAACAACTTAAGTCACCTCAGCTATCTTCACCCATCATCACTTTACGTGCTTGTGATGGTCACTCCTCCCAGCCTCTCAGCATGTATCACAATTGTCTAGTGACTCTTGGGGGAAAGATTGTCCATGTAGACATTGAGGTTATTGATTCCCCTTTAGATTACAACACTCTCTTGGGTTGTAGTTACACATATTCCATGTCAGTTGTAGCATCTGTGGATTTCTGCAACATGTACCTCCCCCATGAAGAGAATATCATCACCATCGATCAGTTGACATACTATGAGCTAATATTGGTGACTTCCCCTGAGTCCTTTATCTCATCAATGTCAGATAAACAGTCTGTCGCTCCTCTCACCATCGTTTCACCTAGAGTCTAAAAATATTCCTCATTATTCGCTTCTTTCTCTAGTCCTCCCCCTATCATCTTGGACCCTATCTCTTTGAGTGTTTACATGTTACAAGTGTGATGTGATGCTCTCAAGCAGTTTGGTACATCTGACCAACACCCAGTTCGTCAGCACCCTATTGCTACCCTCTCAGTCAAGCCATCTGGATCCACCCCCTATGACCTCCTCCGGACATGGGGGTAAAGCCAAGAGGAAAGAACCTAAGGACAAGGCTCCCCAATCTCCTCTATCCCCCAAGGCCCAAAAACTATCACCTTTGGTGCTTTGTGTAAATTTGTTGGGAATGCCATTAATAATTGTCCTAAGCTCCTTCATCTCAAACCTTTGGTTCATGAAACATTCCTTGAGTCAAATATCCCTAAAGTCCATGTTATCCTACCTAGTCCATCCAATAAACTCAGAACATTATGCACACCCTTCTGCCTTGTGCAATCATCATGGTCATTATTTCCATTTTTTTCCTCATCTCGATGAATTTCATGATTTCCTTGAGGCGCTTCGCGAATACAAGACCACTCATAGGGGATTGCCTACTCCTCTACCCGTGGATTCTGGTACACTAGTAAACCAGAACAGGGGGACTTTGATCCCACCATCGCAAACCATCCCCCTAATGCTGAGATGACAAACTCCATGGGCCATATCCTTTACCTGTCGTCATCCTTGAACTCCTCATAGGAAAACCTTCTCGAGGTTTCTGCACATGCTTCTATCAAACCTGTTTCGACAGAATCCCAAGTCTCAACATTAATAGATCCTCCATCTACTAGCTCATCCTCTACCATTCCATACGATGTGTATTTGAAACTTATCTCTCAGGTTGATGCACTAGGTACCGCGCCGCATCATGTAGTTAGTCTTCCTCCCATCTGCCCATCTTCCATTCTGATGAGGACATCATGGAAGCTATGTATACTCCTAATTACCCTTTCACTTAGGCAAGGGGGAATATTTGTTTTGGAGGACTCTAAAGGCCACCTCCTTCCTAATTCTCCCAATGCACTCTACTTCAAGAAATGTTTCTCATAGCATATCCCTTTGATTGGTATGTCTTTATTTCTGTCATGAAGTTAGGTAGGTTGCATCATCTCATTCATTGTATTTTTCACCTTTCAGATGGATCCATCATCCACACCATATATCGGTCATGCTGACAGTGCGAGTCGCTTCTCCAGGAATCTAGCCTAGACAGCTTGGGCCATTTTTATCCCCTTGCATACGTTAATAATTTCAAATGATGTGCGCATTGGATCTGCCACCAATAACTAGGCCGAATATGATGCAATGATAGGTTTTTTAGTCGATGCTCTCTCTCATCACATCCTTCATCTTCATGTTCATTTAGATTCCTTGCTACTTGTCATGCAATTGAATGGTGTGTATCATATGCATAACCAAGTCCTATTTAGAAAATACCTATGAGTTAAGCTATTGGTACGTGAATTTGAAACCATCACTTTTAGCCATGTTCATAGAGCCCAAAATAACTATGTTGATGTCATTGGAAATAACATTCTAGATTGGCATTTATCACATGTATACCATAGAAGGCAACCATAAAACACAACACATGGTGAACCATCATCATCATATAAAAATGCATAATCATGTTATGATACAAGTCTTTTGAGCCCATAGATTTAAATACATCAGAAATTCCCATAGCATGTTCCAAAAATCAAAACCAAAGGCACCCACAAGTCCCCATATCTAGTCACTGTCTGGCATATCTTGCACCAAAGGCTCTACTCCACCTACATGTAGATCATGTACTGCCTAACTAGCCATCACCATACATCACATGATACCTCACCACTTTGAGGGAAGGCCAGTACAGCCATTTGTGTATCGATAGTCTAACTAATGCCATCCGCACCCAGAAATCCAGTCAAGAGTACCTCACACCTACGGTGTAGATCAACAGGCAGTGCACTATCCTCTAGATCTTGATGTGATGACGATGCTCCCTGATTTTCATCCCCTAGTGCTATGGCTCGTCCTGCATATCTTGCCGATTTTAACGGTGCTATGTCTGCATACCACATAGTTTACACTCAGTACCATACGTGTGAAAGATGTATGAAATGCACCATAAATATAGAAACTTAACACTTATTTTCGGGTCCCCATTCTCTCTCATGTGTAAGTGGTAAGTCAGGATCACCCTGATAGTTCATCCCGCTATAAGGATAATCATCAATGTAGAGGAGCATCTATTGCCAATGTGTGACAAATTTGGGTCAAAACACCTGTCCGACCCCACTCCTCCTCCTATCCATAGTAGCTGCCCCCAACGGTGCATCTTAGGCTCCTGTGGGCCCCCATCTCAGATCTGTACATGAGGATGGATGGTGGGTATCTTCTCAAAGAAGAATGCACATAGTAGTGTACCAGAAGCATAGTCATAGTTCACCTGCCTCCTGCATAGACTTAACTATCATTTCACCAACAACAATATCATCTGGGCCCACCCATAGTAGGTCCCAGCGAAAACACTCTCAACCAGCAGCATCTGCCCACCTGTTATGTGGTGGAACACCTAGATGCCCAAGACATGTAGCACTAATGCAGAAGCAATTCTTATCTCTAGCCTATCTAGATCACCAATCGAGATGGTTGTTCCCTTCACACAGACATCCCATGGACAATGGCACTCCACAAACTCTATAATGTTCCTCCCATGAGGCAACACTAGATGTATATCCCCCACCACCCCTAGGGGAGGGAGTCTAGTCAAGAAATAAATATCCTATAATGTGAGCTCAATATTATGTCCCTGCACTACAAAGAACTCATGGTCTGGATCCCAATAATGGACAATCCTTGATAGTAAGGGCTCACCTACCCTCATCAATGGGTTCTCTACCAATTTGAGAACCCCATAGCAAGCTAATGTCCCTTGAACCCCCTGATCCCTTTGAATCACAGATCGAAGGGTATCGAAGTCTCGCTCATGCCAGTTTATTTTCATCTCTACCATGCCTACAAAAAACCACACATCTTGTCAGTTTAGAGAAGAAACACTATCCTACACTAATCAACCTACAACTCCCACTAGGCCAACATACCACCCCTCTTTCCAGCCCCAAATCACAGTTTTCTACCCAGAAAGTGTGAGCACGTAGGTTTGAGCACGTAGGTTTTCACCTGTTTCATGTGAGCCAGATTGCATTTTTGGGTCCAAAAGGTGCGATGCAGCCATGAAGAGGAGAGGGGTTCTCCCAGGGAGCTGCAAGGTGCCAAAAATCAGGAAATAAACCACTGAAATTGAAGAGATAAGTAAGGCCACCTATATGAAAGTTGTAGATCCTGATTTCCATAGTCTATTTTTCAACTACGATCTCCACAAAATTTAGGGCCTATTCCTCCTTGCCAAATTCACCACAACTCACTTAGCAAATGAATTCAAATTGGAGGGAAAACCTCCTTTCATAAAAAATCCCACAATTATTTTGTCGCCCATTGCAACCAAATCATAGCTCAGTTTGACGAATGGTCAAAACCATTGGAAAGCTCTCATCGAGTGTCATGATGGGACTTTCTTAGTTTTTTATGATTTGATACTTAACCAGGAAGTCATTTTTCTAAGAAGGGTCACTTCGTCGCCTCTCAAAATCAAATTTCTTCATAATCGATGCTTGTATTTTTGGGACCGCCTTCCCCTGGTTCTTGTCGTCTCACGTGTAAATTTTTTTCATGAGTAGCCATCATTTACTCATGCTTTCATGGTCCCCACCTGGCCTATTCTCTGTGGCAGCATCATCGAGTCACCCTTGTTCATAGCATGAGCAATGAGTCACCTTTCCATCCATGGAGTCTATTTCACATCCCATTATATCATGTCACAATATTCCATCCATATTTGCATACCATTCATCCTATCTTTCCTATTTTGGCCTCCAGTCATACTATCCCCCTTCCCCTCCAGAGTCGAGTCAGTTGTTGCCAGGTTAACCATGCACTTTATGCTTTGACAGGGGAAGTCATCTATTTGTCCCTCAGTCACACTTTTTCCATTGTCCATGGTGTCAATCCATCAGTCACATTACTACTTTCCTTCGTGCCTTATTTTAGGATCCTCATTTCCTCACCTATCACAGGCCCTATTCTATCGACAACAACTCATTTATTCTAGAAGAAAAGCCTGAAGGGACTCATTATTTCCCTTTGACTTGGTTGTTTCATGCTTCTGATTCATACAGTTGATGGTCCAATGGTGTAGTAGATTGTACCAACAATTTCTTGGTGTGTGTGAGCTTTTTTCAGCCCTCATGGGGGTGGCCCTTCAGGTAGCCCCCTACATTCCCGAATGCCTTCATATTATGCTACAACCTCTGATGCAATTCCATAGATTTGATGAGCTTGGTTCCTACCGATGGCAGTGTTCATAGCATGCACATCTCTTTCAGATGATCCATTCAATTTTCTAGAGCCCTTCACTGTTTAGCAGGGCTTCTTCAGTTGTTCTACCCTCCCTTCCACCTATTTCTTGAGGGAAGGGCCATTATATCTCATGTACTCAGATATATTGTATTTAGTTCTGGCTCATGTTCTTTCCAAGTGCATTATGTATATAGGACACATTGTACTATTTTCTGGCTCAGTTATGCCAGCATGTCATGTACCATTCAACATGTATTTCATTTCTCAGTTTTATGTTTCTCGGTGCATCATTATTCTTGTACTAAGTTATCTCAGTGGGTATAGGTATGCATCCCCTGCCTCATTCAGATCCAATACGACAACATAAAAGGAGACTTGCATTAGTCTCACTCCCTCTATCCATATCCTCTTTTGCTTTAGCTCTATTGGTCTCTCTCTCTCTCCCTCACTCCACTTTATTGTCTAGTGATTTTATCTTTACAGTGTACTTTGGTCATATGTTTTGCTCCTAACACTCGTACGTTGAGGGGAAATCTATTATCACCAAAAAATTGATCATCTAGCCCAGTTTACTAGATGGATCGAAGTACACCATGCAAGGCTAATTTTGCTATAGTAAAATTTCTTTCATTGTGAGAAATCACTTAATAAACCACATTTGTTGAAGTAATTTATAATTAAACCCATGAATAATAATTAAATAAATCACTATTTATTTAATTATCTTATAGGAATAGTTAATTAAATCATTTTTTAATTAATATTCCTTGTCATATTTGACCCAACTATGAAAATAAATAGATAAATTATTAATTATCTTATTTTCCTCTAGGAATAACTAATTAATCACTAATTAATTATTATTCCTTGTCAAGTTTGACTAAATCCCTTAGTAATATTTAAATAAGTCATTATTTGTTTATTATTCCTTAACCATATTTCTTGAGATGATAAATAAATCATTTGTTTATTTGTTATTTCTAAATAAAAGTTTAAATACTTTTTCCCTCCTAACCAAATATAATAAAATATTCCAAGTGGTTATTCCTAGAATGGGGTTAATAATATTTTATTATTGCTCATTATTCGAGGATAGCTCAATATTTTGTTATAAATAGAAGGGTTTTCCATTCATGATTCACTTTTGATTATTTTCATTGTTGCACTCACTGCTGTAACTCTGATTATTATCATTGTCACACACCATTTGTCTTTTCCATTTGAATTCCCATTGATCTCAAACATTTTATTTATTGGGTTTACACATTATAGAGAAGTGAGACTCTACACAAGCTAAAGACATTTGAGGATAGCCAAGAACACCTCCCATAGACGGGGACATGTAACATTTATTTGTTCCCTTCACATATGTTATTTAATAAAATATATTCTATGTATATGCGCTTTTCATTGGCTTGTTGGAGTTACCCACATTTATTACTATTTCATTTTGCTGTTTAATTATGATTGTGGCATAGATCAGGACTCTTGCCGGTTTTGTTTCTATAATTTGTTGTAGATATACAATTTTTACAAGCCATTTATATTGTTGAGACTTTTTTTCATCCACATTCTTAGGTGATTTCTTTCCATACACCTTTGAGAAGAAAACACTATAACAATGATTGGACATTGGTCCAGATCACCTGTCCAGAATTGAGACTGGCGAAGAACCAACAAATTTGAATAAGAACTACCTGATTCGTGGTACTTTGCAGTAAGGGTTTCTTATGATCATTTCGATGATATCATTTACCTTTTTCTATCGAAGTATCCCTTATGGAGTATATGACTTAAGAGAAGAAAGAACTCGTAGTCAAAGTTGTGGATTTTTCTTGGATTGATGGACATTTATATAAAATGGGCCCTCATGAGATATTTTGTAGATATGTCCCTGAGCACGAAAGACACAGTACTTTGGCAAAAGCACATGGTAGTGTCGTGGGAGGACACTATTCAGGAAAAGGCACTACGCAAAAAAATTTAAGAGTGGGAGTATAGTGGCCCATGGTGCATAAGGAAGACTTCTATACATGCTCATGGCTCATCAACCTTTTGATCTTTTATCTCTTCTGGAGAGGAAGATATTCTTATGACTACTACCAATACTTTCTCTTCTTGAAAGGCATATGTTTTTCTACTTATTGCTAGAATCTAAAAGAGTTTGTGGAGTAGCATTATTCAAACTCTTTGGCAATCCTAAGTTCTTCTCATATGTCATTGATCCATGTTTAACACATGGATTAGAACATGGAACCAGGAATGAGGGTTCTTACAACACCCATATAAAAACTTCTTAACGAAACAAATGAAATATGGTAAAGGAAAACAACTTAAAATAAATATTTTTCATGTATTTTGACACCTTCATGTTACTATGGCATGTTGCCACTAGTTACTTGTTCATCATGAGTTGGATTCTTCCTCTCCATGAATTAAACTAAAAAGAAAATTGTTGGGATATGGTCCCCAGGGTTAGTTTTGGGGTTAGTTTAAGACAATTTTGTCAAATTTTTGTAAAGAATGTAAAGTCTCCGTGAAATGTAGATGTGGATCATGTAGCTAGATAGGAGGCAAAGGGGCTTTAGCCCCTTGTTTGGGTAAGTAATAGGTCAGTCTTGAGAATCACCCATGGGCCGCAAGCCATCGTATTGTATTGGAAATGCTATGTATTTGAGTCATAGCAAGTCTAGAAGAGTAAGTTAGTAACTAAGAGAAGCCAGGAGAGAGATTGTTTTGGGCATGTGCTAATGTAGGAAGGCTCTGCTTCCTATAGTTAGGTGAAAGGGGAAGGCCCCTACAGCTGAGTGCATAGGAGGCCTTTGTAAGTCCACAGCTGAGTGTGTGGGCCCCTGCAACTAAGTGCACAGGGTGAAGAAGTCTATAATATGAACGTTGAAGCTTAATAAAGACTGATTTTCGAGAAATATCTTGCATCTGAGTATTATTGTTAATTCTCGGTATGTTATGTGCTAATTTCCCAATGATATATTTTCAATGAAATAATATGTAAATGTTGCATGAATATATTGAATCTATAATATTCATCCATGAACTAAGTGATTATATGTTTTCGCAAAGATAAATGTTGAATATGTTATGATTGTTGACGAATTGGATAGATATGTGCAAGGGCAAATCTAGGGTTATTAATTAGTGTGCGAAAGTAGATAGACTAAATCCTCGGGGCCTATAAATTCTGATCACAGACCTTCGTGGTGGTCTAGAAACCATTTCCTTAGAGTTACAGTAGTGAGACATAGAAGGATACCAATCTGTGCGAAGGCAAATCTGAGTGACACAAGATTAATACCACTTATCACACTATCTCTAATGCAGAAGCCTGGTTCTAGCATCCCCCAATACTACTTTGGGTGAGACTGCAACTTGTGCTATGTAGGTTGTTGTCGAAAGGGCCAACAATTAGGGTTTTGTTGGTTGGCACAAACAACTCTGAACCTAGGTCAAGCTCCCTTAAGCCAAAAAAATGGTGATGTTGTTGAGACCGAGATCTATCTAAGATTTTTGTGATAAATCGTTCCCTACGAAGAAAGAGATTGACAAGTGGATTGATCAAAATGTTCACGTGTTCATAGCTCAAGAGAAAAGGAGCCCTAAATTATCCAAGGAAAAGTGGTTGCAGAGATTTTTGTACATAGAAAAGACATACATGTTCTTCTATTTCTTCCCTAAGGAACTACATGAGTGATTCTCTAAATTGATCGATAGTTAAGGGATGTGGAGGCTTGATGGTCCTATAGTGTGGACCCCTAAACTAGTACGACGTTCTGGAGGCATCAGAAAGAAATATCGCACGGGCTTTGTATCACTGGATTGATCACACATTCGGAATTTTTGAGACTTATTTCATGATAGACATAAATATCAGCTATAATAAAGCGAAATGAAGACTCTTTAAAGGACCGTGAGGTAAGTATTTGAAATCGCTAAAAATTGGGATTAAAATTTTGTTATGTGAAAAGAGGGTTATACAATTATCTTGACGATTGGGGCTACGCAAAGTGGGAGATTCTTTAGAAGGAATGAAGGATCAAGTCTCAAATATAGTCCACTCATTGAACCCCCTTCAAGCGACAACGAAGGGATGGTGTTGACTACGCTATAAAGTGAAGTTCAGTTAATTACACAAGGTATCCCGAGGATACCTCATCCATCCACTCCACCTCCACCTCATACACCTACACCTTCACCTCCTCCACCTCCACTTCCACCATTCAACATGGTGAACACAATGAAGATGCCAATTTTTAAAGGGGTAGGGAGCAAAGATCCCAAAAAATTTTGGTTTTTTGTAGGAGTTCTTTGGACAACACAACAGATTACAGATGATAATATTAAGAAAGCACAACTCGTTACAACCTTACAAGATCGCAAATTAACATGGTACATAAATTATTGCACTGATAACCCCAACGCGACATTGGCAGATACCTAGTAATCTCTGAACAAGGAGTTTAGTAAGCCTAAGTTAGAGGAACAATCAGTGATTGAATTTAAGGAAATCTAACAAAAGGTTGACGAGACACCTTGGGACTTTGATCAAAGGTTGAAATACCTAATCAGGCATGCCAATATGATAATCATGGATTCCCAACATCACGAATGTTATATAGTGTCGTTGTTGCCACATTTAAGAGTGCTTCTGTCACAACAGAAGATAGCAATGCAAGTGGAAGCCTTGGATATCATGATGAGGGTGGATGCCTCACCTATATATGATATGAACCTTGGAGTGCAATAGATTCGCTCACAGTTGGAAAGCCTACACTTGGAGTTGCAGAGCTTGAATAAAGGAAAGGAAGCTCAGCTGGAGGTGTGCGCTAAGGTGTGGTGTCTGAAGTGTAAAATCCATGGACATGAGAAGTACCATTGACCAATCTATAAGAACTATATTATTGGGGGAGCTGCATTGTGGTGTGCTATCTGTCAAGTCACAGGAAACCTTGCAATTGATAAATTCTATTTACTGAAAAAGTTTGTACAAACCCCTCAGCAGTTTTTTTGCAATTTCTGTAAATCTGTGGGACATGATGAATGCCATTATAGAAATCATGAATTGATGATGGATAGAATCCGTATCTACTGAATGTAAGCAAAAAATTGGCCTCAGGATCAAGGCATAGGAACAACATGCAGAGGATTCCAAGGCCAAGGACGAGGAAGAGGTGGCGGGCCAGGTTGAGGCCGTGGGCAGATAATATTATATAACTATGGTGAAGTAGGGCACTTCACGTGAGATTGTACAAACCCCACACATCCCTCATGTCAATATTGTTAGCAGTTTGACCATGTCATAGAGGAATTTTTGGCAGGGAAAATTTTAAGAACCCCGCCTAAATTTACATGTATAATAAATGGGCAAATCTCCATGGTATATAGGAAAAATGGAAGGCGATTTTATCAATAATATGATATGTATATATAATTTTTTGGCGAATATCTCACCAGGCATGGCGAATATTTTACTCAATTATAAAATCTTGTGTTTATTGAATACACAAATGAAATCATTGCATTTCTTTAAAATATCTTTTGAAATCAAAATTACCGAAATTACATATCGATAATCTAGTGGGTGTAAGATAAAATTCACCCGTGACATTCACAGAAAGCATGAGAAAAAACCTAATACTATATATAAAACCAAGAAAAATTCAAATTCATCACTTTTCTAGGGACCTCATAACCCCCCTGCCAATGCACAAGTATGTTCCTATTTGCAATTAGAAAAATTACCCAAATTACAATCTGTTTACTCCACTTCTAGGGACCTCGTAACTCCCTGCCAATACACAAGTATGTTCCCGTTTTCAATTAGAAAAATTACCCAAATTACAATCTTTTTACTCCAGCATATGTTGGAAAGTTATAGAAGGATGACTAGTGCAATCAATCCATTCCTTTTAGCCCTGGATTTGTTTCAGTTTAAAACAGAAGTATACAAATATAATTGTCCAATGTCTATGCTTTAACCATTCACTTAAGATGTTTTTACAATATAATTTCCTAAGTCTATTTAATATCTTCATTATCATAGAAACCAACCTATATATCCATCTGAGCACTTGGTAGACCCAGAATTAAGATGGATCTAAGATGATAGAATTTCCCCTTTAAATAGTCTATGCTCAAATGAATGCCATGGTATTATCAATACCATGGGTTATCATAAATTGGTAGACCCATAATTAAGATGGATCTAAGATGAGAGAATTTCCCCTTTAAATAGTCTATGCTCAAATGAATAACATGGTATTATCAATACCATGGGTTATCATAAACCTGGAGCTTAAAAATTACTTTTAGTAATTTATAAAAATTAATAAAATTAATAGTTGATTTTTTATTTTATTTTTTATTTTAACCAAGCTAAAATGTTTAACCTACATTAAATTACAACATCCATTATTGATCCACCAATCCCCAAGAGGATCAAATATTTTTTCACTCTATGCTAGTTTTCATATCACGATATTTGATACCTCTCGGGGGTTAGTAGATCAAGATTAAAGATGGATCTATGCTAGTTTAATTCCCCCATTTAAATAGGCTACATTCTAGGTGAATACCATGGGTCAATACCATGTGCCATATTTTTATTAATTCTAATATTAGGGTTAATAATGGTTTTTTTGCATGTATTAATAACAATCTAGTCCATGGTATTTGTCCCATAGTATTTTTCCCATAGGTTTCACCTAAATATAACCCATTTTTTGAGTGTTCGTAATATAAGGTGACTTATGGAGTAAATAAAAAAAATGTTTTATTTGTTTAACATACCTCTTATTTATTTATTTTTTATTAATTTAACCATACCTCTTTTACAAATATTGTATTTGCCCCATAGGATTCACTTAAATAAAAGCTCTTTCTTGAGCCTTCATAAATAGAATGAGGGTTATGGACTAAATATAAAAGACGTTTTATTTATTTACCATACCTCCAATTTACTTAATATTTTTATTTGTTTACACCCTTACATGTATATAAGGTGACTTATGGAGTAAATATAAAAATATTTTATTTATTTACATACCTCTCATTTTTTTTATATTTTTATTAATTTACCATATCTCTTTTATAAATATGGTATTTGGCCCATATGATTCACTTAAATAAAACCTATTCTTGAAAATGGGCGAATGGAAGGTTGTAACTCTTAATTTCAAGGGCTAAATTTACCATTTTTACGCTCTCCCTTAAAATAAGGTGGGCTATTTGAGGTGATTTGTAAAAATGTACTATGATACAAAATATTCGCCCACTAAAAATTTAAAACCCCTTAATTTCGCCAAAGGGCGAACATTCGCCCCTAAAATTATCCTTGTTTTGCTATCACATATCTACTTAGCATCCTTCATGGCCTAGAGTGAAGCGTACTTTGCGGCCTCTGGCAGGTCCCTATCAATTATGGGGAATTGACTATCCTATTGCAACTCCCCAACCACAAGCACTATGGACAACAACAACCATGCATAGTGGAGCATTTTGCCTTGTTCTTGGGCTTCACGAAAATTTTCTAAAAACTCCTTGCAGAGGAACTCAGACCAATTAAACTGGATTCTCTCCATGAACTGCTTAGCTAGTGCTACCACCAGCATGGGGAATTCATCCGCGTAGCCCTTGTGCATGACCTTTGCTGCTAGGATTTGGGTCGTTACACACACGACTTTCTCCTTGATGTTGGAGATGGCGTAACCCCTTTTTTTCTTTTCCAGCTTGTGCTTTTTCTTCATGGCCTCTGTGATGGCCAAATCATTGCCCTTCCCTTCTGATATGTCCGTGGGGTCTTCTCCTTTGCATGGAAGTTAAGAGACACAGTGAATTGGGTCTGCCATGATGGGGATGGAATCCTCCACCCACAAACACCCATCATGCACCAAGAAAAGCTGCTGATTGATGATGAAAATGGTTATTGGGGTGTGGTGGAAATGTGACACCTGTAGAAAATTCAGTAGTCTAGCCTTCTCCACTCTGCACAACCACTTTCACGGCTCTAGTTCTGTAACCCTCGCTGTAGTGTTCTACTTGGGCTTCATGAGGTTCCTTGTCTCCAACTGAAGGAACTTCTTGTGGTCAGCGAGGTCCTAATCTTCCAATTTTAGGCTCGACACTTGTCCCAGGTGCATGCCTTTAAACATAATGTTGTCTGGGAGGAGCGGGGTGTGGAGCGAGGTCTTGGTCTCATCCAGGTCCTTGGGAACTTTCGCCTTCCCCTTTCGTGGGGGGACATAAGTGGGAAATTTTGTCGTGTGGTGTGCAGGCTAAGTGTCCTCCTCCATGCCTTCATCCTCTTCCTTCGTGATGATAAGATCCTCCAAATCTTCTTCTTCTTCATCCGTCTCTATGGTGATGGCTTTCCCCTTCTCCTCCATTGACAGTTTGCTACGCAACGGGTTCTACAGGGACACATGTATGGGAATTGTTACTTGTTTTTCCTTCTTGGGTCATGGCGTGCACAACAATTTCATGATTTCTACCACAATCTTAGTTCCTTCCAGAGCATCTCCCATAGCTAGGGCCTGCACGGCCTCTTCGGTGGTTATTTATGTTATCTCCATAATGTCTTGAGTAATTGCCATCGTATTCGTCCAGAAATCTAGCACTCGTGAACTCAGGGGCTCAATCGACGCTCGACTCATAACACTCAGGGCTTTGCTCAATCACTCAATTCGCAAATGACCAAGTGTTGTTTTCTAGACATCCCTTTGTATTTTATAGTTCTTTTTGAATTTGAATTTGACCATTGCCCCCAAATCCAGTTCATTAATGCTTCCTTTGCGGCAGATTTTTCTAAATATTGCCCATAACTCACGTCTTAAATACCTTTTGCCTGCTCCATTTGGCCTCAAGTTGAGCATCCCGTCATGAATAGTGACTTCAATGATCACTTTTTGGCCAACCACGTGATAGCCCAGCCCCCTGTGCATGGTTGTGGATCTTGTGACTCTTTTATTTTGCACACATCTCCAATATCACGTAGTTCCCAGGCAGAATGGTTTATAGTCCCATGCTCCCTTTCAACTGCTTGGAGCGCTAATACTATTTCTTCCTTGGCTAGTCAGGTGGCCATGCCACCTATGTGTGGTTTCCTTTGATCATCCAACATTCTGTTTTGGAAATACCTACCTTTTACCGTTACTGGCCGTGTCGTGCAGCTTATCCTCTACAGCGCATCACCCTGGTTAATTCTCTTTGTAATATGCAGTCCAAGCCAAGGCATTAAACTGATCAATTCGTGGTGATAGTCCTCAAGCTTGTTTTCATGAATGTGTGCACCCTATTTTATCAATGTGGTCTTCTTATCAAGAAAATCATCCCTTATCTCGTTTCCAGCTTCTTGACTTCTGCTTCTACAAAAGCGCTTTTCCTCCTTAATCGCACCCTTTCTTTTTCAAGTTCTTGGAGCCTAAAATTTCCCTGTTGGATTTCTGCTTCCAATTTTTCATGAATCATTGCATCCATTGGTGTGATCATGCACAACCTAAGTTCTCCAAGTATTATAGGGCTTACTTCAGTTGTTTCATACTCTAGCCTTGGTGGTGCCTGCATGGTCAAGGTTTTACACACGATCCCATATGCCCAGAGAACCACTAATACACATAGGTCCCAGTTAGCCCATTTCACCTTGTGGACTATGTTTAGTGCTTCATGTACTTTGTCAACAACTTCTATGTGAAGATACTTCTATGCGCTTGGTCTTACCATGCTTCCTGGTCCCATGTGGAGGGGTCGTTCATGCCATTGTCTTGCCTACTTCTGCTTACTGATCGTGTTTCCTACCACGAGGATAGTGTGCCTTCATGCAGGTTGTGCACCTTATGCCTGTATCCATCTAGAAAGGTGGGCGTACAGGTTGTTTTGTCTATCATACTTGGCTTTTATCCATATCCGAGGCTTCCCAAATCATAGGCGTGTCATCCTTCAACAGTCGTGCCAGTCCTCAAAACTCTTTTGGTACATAGCCCACCACCATGTGGGCATAGTGTGCAGTACCTATTTCAGAGCATCAAAAAACTGTTGTTCTGACACTTCCTCTTCAAATTTGTTTAGGAACTCCTCCACTTCACCGAACCCATCGTACGTAGGCAGATCCCTTACCTTTGTTGCTACGCAGCGCAGTGACCTTGTCATCATGTTAGAGTTGAGCGTGGTTACCTCGTGTAACCAGTTCTTCCATCGCTCTATCTCTTCGTCAGAATCTAATGTGCAGGAGCTTTCGCGCTCCTAAGATATTCGGCCATCCTGGTTGGATTTACCCAATGTTTCTCCTATGCGGTTATCTTGTAGATGCAGTCTAGATCGTCATCGCTGTTGTAGTCGCGCACTGGTTCTGTGTAGCATGATCCTTCTGTAGGGTCTAGAGGTACCACTACACGCATTGATGTTTTCTCAAAAATCATCTTGCGCTTCTTTAGATTTATCACTCCATTCATGTCATTGGCCCAATCTATTCCTAGTAGCGTGGGATAGGGATTGTTGTCATCAACAATCTCTATCACGTCGAAATTTGCGAGCGCGCTTGCTCCTTTGATATCTACTGTGATTCCCTGGAATCTCCCCATAGGTAGGATCTTTTGCTGGTTTTCCATTCGCAGTTGGATAGGAGACCGTTACAGCGCAGGCCTATCCATGCGCTCCTATGTTTGCTTTGGTAGGACATTCACGTTCAATCCTAGATCCATAATCACTTGATCCATATCATATTCCCCGATCTGCATGGTCAATCTCATCTCCCTTCCTATTTGCATCATGTGCTTCCTGAGCTTCCAGACTAC
Organism: Pinus taeda; assembly: GCA_000404065.3. NCBI lineage: Eukaryota > Viridiplantae > Streptophyta > Pinopsida > Pinales > Pinaceae > Pinus > Pinus taeda. The sequence continues at coordinate 4,809 of APFE031280766.1, read as the reverse complement.
ATGCGGTTCTCCTGGCGCAGTACCAACACATCTAGTTATGAGTTATAGTAGCCCTTCATAGCTTTTCTGTCACAGAACAACTTCATGCATGTGTCCAAGAATGTAGTGAGCATCGATGGGTCCACTTCTAGGTCGAGTCTGTCTTTACTTACTAAAGTGGAGGCATCCACGAAACTCCTCTTAGCTTCCATGAATTTTTCCTTAGCATGCTCCAAATCAACTTCTGGTTCCTTTTTTGGAGCCTTGCATACCCAGGTACTCTCCTTAGGCTACTTGCCTTTGTCATCCCCGGTCGTGATACCACTCTGGAGCATGATATTTACATTCAGCTCTTCCTTGCGTGGCTCATACCTTATCATTTACAGGTTCTGAGTCGGGGGAGGTTACGATGCTCCTTTATCGCGTGACCTTGCTATCAGTGTGGGACAGTCCTCTATCTCATGATCAGATTGTGTACAATATAAGCATGATGGTCTCATTGGATTTGTACAATCGCAGGAATAATTCCCTAGTCACCCGCAATTGTAACATATCAACTGTCCTCAACCTCTTCTTGGTCCCATTCCACCTTGACCTTGTTCGCGCCCTAGAAATCTAGTGTGTGCCATTCCTACATTTTGATCGAGGGGCCGTGTTTCAGCCTGAACTTTGTAGGTAGGAGTCCAATCCATTATCAGTTCATAACTTCTATAGGTGTGCTCATCATGGCGTATTGACCTACATAAATTATAGAACAACTTCTGGGAATTCTGCGTATGCTTCTGTAATAGATAACAGTTATCTATAGCGTGCTTCCCTCCTATCTGACAAATCGCACACCACAATGTAGGCACCCTGCTTGGACCTACTTGTGCCTCTGGTCTCAATGGAATTGGTCCTCCTCCGGTGAGGTAATTCGTGAACACTGGGCAGTGGTAATTTTCATGTACCTGGCCCTTCCACTTTACGCACCATACCTTGTCGTACACTTCTAGACGAGCCGTCCTGTCTTGTTTCAAAATTTTCATCTCAAGGCGTAAGTTCTTCAACTGCGTGTGAATTTGCTGGATTCCCAGGTTAGGATATTGTATCAGAGTCTTATGCAATCTCATCGTGACCTCAAAATTTTCAGCCTAAGTGGCTAGCCTTTGTTGCGACAACGCGTTTCGTAGATGTGTTGTTAACGAGGCTACAAACCATTTGTGGCGTTGCCCATCTGTTAAGGTCATGTTCGCTTCGTGAATTGTGCACTTCAATATTTGATTCAACTCCCATGAGGTTTTGCCTGGTAGCATTGTGATTTCCTTGAATCCAATGATCGATTGTGCCTCCGATTTTGGCCTGCTAAATTCTTTGTTTAGTGCAGTCTGGATATCCGCTATCCCCGCATTTAGATTGTCACTGGAATGCTTAATGTACCAAGTCAGTGTGTGATCCTGTATAGTGCTGACCAAATTTTCCTTCTTTATATTTGGTTTGTGACACCCTGTGCTTCTCATATCGCTTTTACCATGAACCAAAATTGGTTTGGATATTCATTCCCTACTCCCTTAGACATTGGTAGCTTTATCGCGCTTGCCATACTACTTTGCAGTGGTGGTGGAGGTGGTATGGATGAAGTCGGGGGTGAAGATGGTGAAACTAGTGGTGGTTTGGGTGGGGGTGGTATGCGCAGAATCCTCTTCTTTATCATATTGATCGAATTTATTGGTGAGACGTTCGCGAGTTCTTTCTCGCCTTCACACGGAGGTGAAATCAAGGGGCTAGTTTCTAGTTCTGTGCTACCTTCAATTATGTAGATCCTCCCACTCCACGTAGCCCCAAACATCAGTTTATTCGCATAACCCACTTTTCACACAGTAGGATTTTAACCCAGGTGTTCAAAGATTTAACGTACTGTTGATGCTGCAAATTTTCACTATGCCAACAAGGTGAACTAACCTCATCACAGTCCCCAATTAGATCTACTTTTGTTTGGGGTGGCTAGTTCCAACGAGTTTTTAAGGATCTTGTAAACTGTTATAGGTGTTGAAATATTGGTCCCGGGAGGAGTACTTTAGTTAAATCAATAAAAGAAACAGCTAACCCATATGTATTAAGTCCTATCTATACTAATTCTACCCACTTATACTAATTTTAACTATTCTAATCTATCCTGCAGGAGCATAATAAAAGAGATTAAACATCATATATAGATTCCAAGTCCAAATGAATCAATTACTGAGTTCATAGATGAACAAGGCTATATTAAATCTTAATTGCAATCTAATTATTCATACAATAATGCACATTCTTGTTCCTATAAACAAACTTGCAACTGATGTTTAATATAGTTTCAAATCAGGGACCGCTCATGAATTAACCATGATAAAGAATTACATTCAAATAACTAAGACTAGTAATAATCAGTATCGTTATCAATCTGCACAAAACAAAACACATTTATATTTATGCCAACAGCAACACCCTAATTCCAAACGTATGAAATAAGAGGAAAACAAATCTAAAAATGGCTCCTTCTTGAACCAAACAGTCTTCTTTATTAGCATAATAAATCAAAAGTCGTTCTGCCCAAAAACAAAAGTCCTCTACCCATCTCTAAAGGTAATACTTATGCAGAAAAACTGACCCTCCACCTTCCCTCCGACTTTCCGTCTTCTTGCTCTTTTCCATATCCACATTAAAATATACAAACGTAGAATCGATTAGGGAAATGACTGACACGTAGAGGGAATATCTGCTGGAGCACTTCATTTCCTCAGGAAATGAATAGATATTAATCAAAAGAGACTGACTACGTGTCATATCTTCGCACCTGTATTGAGTGGATGTTATTCTCTATTATTTCCTAAAGGAAACTAAAGATATTGTGCTCATCATCCCACATCTGGCACGATAGAAGGTGTGTTTGGAGGTAATAACATCTTTATGGATCAACACTATCATGAGTGCTTCTTCTTGACATAGAGCTTGCATCCATTATGCACTATGGTGGTTCGTATCCCTTTCTTGTAGAGTATGTCTTTGCAATATCGACATTAGTGGTGCATAGGTGTCACCTTGATATAATTTGCATTTATCCATTACTAGACCACTCAAACTCACCTTTCTTCTCTTGGTCCTCGCCTGTATAAATAGTTCATATTAGCTATGTGTCATGCGGAAAGAGTTATTTTTGCGAACAAAACTAACCTCCCTAGGAGTCTAAGACTCTCTAGTGACAAACAAGACAAACAAGAGCAATCCTTCTCTAAACATACATTATTCTATGAGAAACCAAGTCTTTTTCGATCTTACCTTAGGTCCAACGCTTGTTGTAGCAGCCTAGCTTCGTTGATCCAGATGAGCTCCTCCTTCACTTTAAGAATTGCATACACTAACAGTCAAACGATTACATAACACCTGAATATTTCATAAAACAAAGCATATTCATCACATAGACCAAGGAGTACATGAAATAATTCATTAACAACAAATCATTGAGAAGAATGGACTTATTTGTATTAAGGAAACAAAAAAGGAACCTTTACAACCTGAGCCTTGGTGTTGTGCAAGCTCCTCCCAGGGTCCAACAAGAGATTTCCTCTACTTTGACAAGCTCACCCACTCCCAATATGGCAACAAGGAAGGATAGTGATCTCTCCTCACAAGTCAACAATGGAAGTCCTACTTCCAGCAGCATCTACCCTTTAGAATGTTCAGCTTTCAACCTTCCCTCCTTTGGCCCAATGCCTGTGTTTATAGTATTCTAGAGGAAGTTATTCAGTTCCAACATCAATGGGATACTCCCTCTTTTGGATGGGGTAGCTCCTCTCTTGATGGGATAAGTTCCTCTATCATAGGGATGCATGAACCATCTGGAGGCGCTCAATACACGTCAAACACTCTTCTAGAAGGCTCTAGAAGTGACCACAAGTAACTTTTTAAAGATGAAACTCGCGCCTTTTGACCTTTATAGGGGTACGCACCCATCTTTTGGCTTACAGAGCGTACAAGTACGCAGGTACAATGAGTTTGGGATGCGTACACGCAGGCAAGGTAGAGAGAACCTACGTACCCAGAGATAAACATGTTTTTTTAGTGACTTTCTCTCTTTCTGGAGTTTGACATGAAGAGCAGAGGTATTAGGCTTGATAAGGAGGATAATATGACTATTGATGGAGCCATATTAACTGCAGATAGTCATGGTGGCAAATTTCAGTGTAACAGATTGCCCCCTAAAGTGCGAAGCCTGTAATAGATAAGGGTTTTATACATCTAGGAAGGGTGAAGTACTTTATCATTTCAAGGATTATCTCGTGGAGAGCCTGGTTAGAACCTGCAATTTTCAACACAAAATACATGTATAAGATTATATCATCGCTGACGTAGGCATTCCCATACTCAGATCAAAACTTTAACTAACAGACTAACTATTCTGATACAGGAATGATTTCATAATACATCATAATCATAGACTCGTGTAGACACAGTATGGACGCAGCCATCTATTTATGGTTGGTCTACAACATAATGAATACAAAACTCCTTGCAGTCTGGATGGTGGAAACTAGATCCAGGGTCTTCATCTCTACTTCCCGAATTGGTACGATTCTAGCCATGTGAATAAATGAGTCGATGTCGAAAATGGTAGAAACCACTGATTACCAGTCAATGATGTAAACTGTTAACAAGCGTGAGAGAGACCACCAGTAATGTCAATGGTTCTCAAAGTACCCAGCACAATCCATGAGATGTGAATGAATGAGTCGATGTCGAACATTTCATGGAATCCTTCGATCGCAAGTCAATGATGAAAACTGACGCCGAAAGTGAGAAACCTGCCATTGA